>RJWM01011662.1:0-59101 GCA_004363535.1 Dasyprocta punctata | reverse complement strand
CATACCACTAAAAATTAAGTAAGGGCCAGGGATATAGCTCAGTGGTACAGCACCTGCCTGGCAAGCCCAAGGTCCTGAGTTCAATTCCCAGTACATACCCCCCCCCAGTTAAATAAAATTGATATAGTACAATTTTTCAGATGGCTCAGTGTAGGTAAAGGGGGCATGTTTTGACTTTGTTTCTTTTTAAAGTATAGTAGTTATGATTAGTTAATGATTGATTGTTCACAGAATTTAAAAATTTAAAACTAAGATTGTAGGTAAAAATTAGCTTTTACCATAATGTTAAACATCTGTAAATAAGATAGGCTGTTAAACTTTTAGTTCTTCCTTATCTATATTTTTTAAAGTTTAAATTCTCTACAAAATGATGCAAGGAAAATGTAGTGACCGGTAATTCACCAGTTGGTAATGGTACAACCTGTTGACCTGAATAATTAATTGAATGGGTAGAAAGATTTTTTAAACAGATTTCATTTTGTTTATTTAGCTTTGTGAGATACACTGTTTCTCTCAGTCTATCACTTATTTAAAGATGTTTACAATCTAATTTGATATTTTATGGAGATTTACATCATTAAAAGAAAGTATTAGCAAATGCATGTGTATTAACCATGATATATACATAGTGTTTGTGTTCTTTGTAAGCATTAGCTTTACAGGCTGCTTTAATTCATACAAGTTTTGGAGGTAAACTTCTAATTTAACACACTTTTAAAAAGTATTTTTATGATATTTTGATGAGTTTATATAGAGTATAAAATATCTCAATTTTAAATCCTTATACTTTAATCATAACAATAAAGTATTTGAGAAAATTATGTTTCTATTCCAGACAGATCACCTTAAAAGGAATTTTTTTTTGATGATCTAGACCTTCTGTATCATTATGCTGTTTAGTTTTTTTCTTAAGATTTTAAAGTTTCTGGAATAGTTGTTTTAATGTATATTGCCATATTTCCACAGTGTAGTAGTTTACTAGGGCTGACATAACAAAATACCACAGACAAGGTGACATGCACAACAGAAGTTTATTTTCTTATATTTCTGTAAGCCAGAAGTTCCAGATCGAGGTAGTGACAGTTTTGGTTTCTCTCTGGGCCTCTTTTTTTATTATAGATGACCGACTGTCTCCTTGCTGTGTCCTCACTTGGCCTTTTCTTGGTTTGTGTACATCCCCTGTGTGTCTGTATGTCCAGATTTCCCTTGTAAGGACACCAGTAAGATTAGTATTTACCCTCACCAAAAGCTGTGGTTTAATTATCTTTTTAAAGGCTACATCTCCAAACATAGTCACTTTTTGTGACTTTGTAAATTTGGGGGAAGTGCAGTTCAGACCCATAGTATCCGGTAAGACCCAGAAGCAGCTATGCAGTGTATCAAATTGAGTTAACAGCTTAAGATAATGTGGAAAAGTAATATTTCAGAAAATTTTATTTTATGGGAGCTTCAGAAGTAAATTTGGTTATGTAAAATGAGATAGTTTTGAAAATCACCAGATTTGTGAATATCAGTACTATATGAGATTTTCTATAAAAATTGTCTCTAATCTTTTTTTTTTTTATCCTTGCTGTGACTGGAATAAAAGAATTGCTTTTACCTTTTCATATATAACGTATAATGAACTTATTCACCTTTTAGGTCTAAACAACTTCAGATTTTTCTGTACATTTTGAAATTTTTCAAAACCTTCAGTTTGGGTTAATAATTATACTAATCTCGTTTTCAGTCTCCGTACCAACATTGTTTCTGTTTTAAATAATGATTTTGTTTTTTAAAGTTTGTTTTAGAGTATGAGTCACATGGGGAAAGCAATAAGACTGCTTGAAATTTTAGGTGCTAGCCTATTATCCAGGTACAATTGGAGCTAAATGATTTTGTCCTTATACTGTTTTAGTAGAAAATGTGTTTAAAAACTTGTGTTTCAGCAAGGCATAACAGATCACTATCATGGGCATTCAAAGATGAACCTAAGTTGTTAAATTTATAAATCTTAGACTTATATACTTACTTTGTCTACATGCATTTACTTTGTGTTTGTAACTTTACAAAGATAAAATACATGCTAATGGCTCTTAAAGTTTTTTTCTTAGTGTAATCTTTGGGATTATTTTTCATATAATGGTGGCAAAGAGCTTATCAGTATTATACTTGTATGATGTATACAGAGTAGAAATATAGCTAGTGTATTTTCAGATTTGTTTTTTCTACTATTAATAGTTACATGCAGTGATTCATTAATTTGTAATCTGTAATATTAAACATATTCTCATTAATATTAAATATACTCTCATAACTTGCATAATTAAAAATTCTGTTCGTATTTTATTCACCAAAAGGTGAAGATGTTTCTTAAAACCTTTCGCCTGTAGCAGTGGTTTTAAACCCAGCTGCTTGGGTGGCTGAGGCAGAAGAATCTCAATTTCAAAAAGCTACCCTGAAAAACTTACTGAGGCTCTGTTTCAAAGTAAGACAGTGCAAAGGACTGGAGAGTGAAGCCACTCTGGGTTAAATCCGCAGTGCTGGGTGCCAGTAGTGGTGGACCTTTTTTGATGAAAAGTTTGAATCATCTCTAAGCATTAAAATGAATTTCTCTTATGGTCAATATCCATTTCATTAGTTTTTCATTCTTTATTGAAAGTTCTTTGCAAAAAATACCATTAGAACAGTGTTTTGGACCTATTGGGCAATATTTTTTTTCCTGCTTTTTGCTTAATATAAGGAACTGTTCACAAATCATTTGTTGAAAATACTTTAAATATGTAGGGAAATTGTCACATGAAAAATATTTTCTCTTTTTAACTAAGATTACTGAATATATTTTGTCTTTTAGTTTGAAAATCTGTCAAGCATATTGAAGCTTCCTGGTAAAAAGACTTTTAATAACATGGATAGAGATTTTTTAGAAAAGAGGAAAAAGGATCTAAATGCCTATTTACAGGTAAATTCATGCTTACTTCTGTATTTACCATAGATTTTCATGTTACATATCACACACAGTAGATTTCTTTATTAAAGAATGAGGCTGGAGGCTCAGCTGAGTGGTAGACCACACACCTACAATAGATTTGGCCCTAGGTTTAATTCCCAACCCCCACTCCTTTTTACTGTCATGGTGGGATAACAACCACTTCTAAACATCATGTTGAGTGTTTCATGCAATCTTTTTAGTCATTTGTAAAAATTATTTCTGCACTTACTGATTAACTTAGAAGTTTTCTAATCATTCAGATTGTGCTTTTTCATACTTAGATGACATAGCCATTCCAGACTGCTGTAATATACAGGTATTTTATGATAGTTAAATATTCTCAATTCAGTGCATAGTAGCTCTCAATAGTGTTTCAGAAGTGAGTTGATTTTTATTCTGAGGTAGGTGTGTGTAATTGCCTCCCATGTCCCAGAATGATTATAAAGCCTCTAAAATGAATTCCAAGGAAGGATAGATCTGAAGGATTATTTCTTATGGTTAGTATACTGGATATGTAGTCTTCTCTTGTAGAAGAACAGAAAATGTACAAGTGACTTGTTACATAAATTGTTAGTACAATAACTAGTTTAACTAGTTAATGGTTTTTGAAGTTTGCGTGCATATCAGAGAAGGCATCAGCCCAGATGTATAGTGTTCCATTATTTAGCTCCCTATTCTCTGAAACAGGAATCATCAAACTATAGACTCAGATCCAACCAGTGTACTACCTGCTTTTTACTAAGAGATTTATTGGGGCATATTCTCACCTTTCATTATTATCTATTGTCTGTGACTGATAATCACAAACAGCAGAGTTGAGTAGCTACAATGGAGGCACTATGGACCTCAAAACCAAAAATAACTATCTGGCTTGTGTGGAAAAATTTTACTGACTCCTGTCTTAGAATTTAGTGAAACTTAGCTAGTAATATACTGAATATTTTGATGGAAAGATTGTTTTCTCCTTTTGTCTAAAATATTTATAGCTGTAACTGAGTTTGTTGTCATTATTGTAATTCTGTGTGATCATATACTGACTGATTAGACAGCAAAAATAATTTCTGATGTTACCTTTGTCCTCTCATGATTTAAAGCTTATCATCTGATAGCTTTTATTTTGACCCATTATGACCCTTGTTGAATGTTTTGATTTTTTTAAAAAAGTATCAACTTCAGTTCTGTTAAACTCTATATGAATTTTAAAATTTAGAATATGACTACCTTTTTCTGTATCTGGTTCCATAATGCAGCTTTTAATTGTGACTTCACGATGTATTAGCTCATAAGCTCAGTATGTTACAAGTTGTCCCATTGGAAAAACTAAACTGTAATAAATTTATTAACATTGTGAAAGCATTATTTTGTTTGAAACTTTTTTATAACATTTGGAAGTTTGTTTGGGTTGTTTTTTGTATTTTCTGCTTCATAAAATTCTGTTTCTATTAATGTTAATTTTAACATTATGTGAATCATCCTGGTATCAGATGTGTGGTCAGAATATAAAAATCAGCAAATAATTTTGGACAGCTTTCACATTAAGCATGCTGAGTGTTAAAGTAACAGATAGGAAGGATCTATCTCTGTCTTCAAGTTATTGGTGACTGTATTTATCAGGGTAATTGTTTTTTAAAATACAGAATTAAATTCTTTACATTCTTTTTAAGAGATGAAATTATAAGCAGTGATTTTCTTATCTTGTCATTGTAAGATAACTTTGCATTTCTTCATTAGTTACTGTTAACTCCTGAAATGATGAAAGCTTGCCCAGCTTTGGCTCACTGTGTATATGACTTCCTTGAGAATAAAGCCTACAGTAAAGGAAAAGGGGATTTTGCTCGCAAGGTAAGCAAAGCATTGCATTGAATTTCTTCTTGGGTCTGGTTTTAAAATTTCTTTTTAATAAAAGAATTATTTAGATTAAATTTATATGTTTTAAAACTAGAAAAAGTTTTTGAATGCTCCTTGCCATGTTTATCTTCTGTGTTTTAAGTATATGATTGATAACAATATATACTATGTATAAACTGTCTTCGCATGTATAAATATAAATTAGCAGAAGCTTGTAAAAATGAACAAGTTTTGAAATGGTGCACTAAGAAATGTCTGCCTTACATAGAAGATAAGTTTTTCATTATCTCAAGAAGGAAATTTTGTTTTGTTTTGTTTATTGGAAGAAAATATCTTTTACATGGAATAATAATAAGAAAAATATTAAATAGAATGTGTACTTAAAGTATATAGACCTCTCAGGTAAAACTTTCAGTATTTCAAATCTTTTAAATAATTTGAACAGTATATAAGACCTGTACTTGAAATAACATGCTAAATTAAGACAGTTTAAAGTAAATGGTAAAATGCTCAAATTGGGCAAGATGGCTTAATGGGTGAAAACATAAACTGAGACCAGACAGTTTTTGACTCAGCTCCCTGCTTTGATATTTATTTGCTACGACCTTGGACCTGTTACTTAAACTCTTGGTATTTTAGTTTCCTCAAGAACTGACAATGTTAATTCTCATTTTAGAACATTGTGTGAATATCTAGGATACTGGATTTTAACAACCTCATGAATGCTGCATTTCTAAATTGAATTCTTTGTTTTAATAGTAAATTGTAGGGTGTTGACCTTATAATTATGGCAGGAATGTATGTGGTTTTTATTTTTTTATTTCATGATTGAAGCGATTGCATTTAAATTTCAATTAAATTGCTTTTTTGCCATTAGAAATACATCCCAGTGTTCCATATTTTTGTTGTTCAATTTACCTTAGTTTCTGTCTTACAGTTGTATCAGTTTTAAGATAAACCAATGAACTGATAGCTTTTTGATTAAAAGAAACATTATATTAAATGTATGTAGAATTTTTAAATGACCAACAGTAGAACCTATATATGTTCTATTACATAGCCCTTTTTAAAAATAAGGACCAGGAATTTAGTTCGGTGGGGTCAGTGCCTACCTGGCAAGCATGAGGTTGTGAGTTTGATCTCCGGTACCAAGAAACAAAAATTACTGATGGAGTTTATCTTTCTGAATCATGTCTGGTAATCCACAATAACATTTGTCATAAATTATATTTGTAATCATTAAGGTCATCTTGACCTTGTAAGTTGTCAGGATAAATTTTTCTGCATATCAATAATTTGAAATTTTTATTACTTCTTTTTTGACTATTACACTGCAGTATTTTTTCCTTAATTTCAGTAGAAATGAAGTAGGTGTTAGAAAAAATAATGTGCAATCATTTAATGAGTGGCTATTCATAACTTGAGAAATAATACCTTATAACCCATTAATTTAGCCGGACATGGTGGTGCATGCCTTTAATTGCAGCACTTGGGAGGCTGAGGTAGGCGGAGCATTGTGAGTTCGAGGCTGGTTTGGGCTACAATGTGAACGCCAGCCTGAATTACGTAGTGCAACCCTATCTCAAAAAGCTAGGGCCGGGAGTTTGGCTCAGCGACTTACGTGCCTACCTGACAGGCGTGAAGGTTGTGAGTTTGATCCCCAGCGCCACAAAAAAATGAATAAATAAATAAATAACCCATTAATTTGATCCTAACTTTGCAAAGTCTGTGGAACAATTCTTAGGAAAAGAAGGTGATAAACAGCCTTTCTTTGCACACAATCTCTCCATCCAGGTATATATCCTGATGTGAAGGCAAAAGCCTTGGTTAGAAATCTAGATTTAAGTTAAAATTTCATTATGTTGTTGCCAATGCAAAGACCTCAGTTGAGTGGGTGATTGAATAAATAGACAGCATGTATGTAAGTCAGGCTAAGTGTACACTTAAGCTAGCAATCCACAATTTACTCTTATAATGCCTGGTAATTTGAAAGGTTTTTTTTTTTCTTCCTGCACATCTATTTTAAGACAAATCTTGTTTTTGTAAATGTAATCACATGGTAATGAACTGTGTTTTTGTCTCCTTCAAGGTTAGACACCAGAGTCACTTGTGGATGTTTTTCCTTCATCTTGCGTATCCTAGTCCCTTCCTAATGTGGACACTTAGACTTCACTCATAGAAATTGGAAACACACACACACACACACATACACACACATGGGGCTGTTGATTCTGTAGGTTTGGAATGGTGTAGTGCTGGCTCCTTTTAATTATTATCTAATTCAATGATACAAAATTTACTTTTACTTTCAAAGAATATCAATGATAGTTAAGCCTCATGAATAGATTGTGTATGAAATCATATTCATACAGCTCGTAAGACTAGCATTCAGGTCTGCTGTGAAGTATAACAGGTTTGAAATTCTAAAATGTGTTTAGATATTCAGTTTTTAATGTAGATTGAGGATTAAAATGAAATACATGCCTGGCGCTTCTGGGAAGATGGTGCAAGAGTAAGCAGCAGAGTAAACAACTTCTCTGAGAGATACAGTTCAGATGCTGGAATATAGCATCGTGGGGAAGACAAGAAGGAAAGAAGTGGGTCCCCTGGACTCAGGAAGAGGCTAAAGTGAGAATTGAAGCCCACAGAAAGAGTAAAAAGAAAAGCTTAAAGAAAAAGGTGGTAGCTGGCGGGCAGCACCTTTGCCCAGAGCCAGACCCACTGTGTTGAAACCTGGGGACACATGATCAAAGTGATGTGGTGGCTGGCAACCCTGGAGGCCTCTGCAAAGAGCGGCAGCATTGCAGGGGAGTGGCACTGGAGGGGAGTGGCTGACCTGGAGGACTGCACTGGCTGGCCTTGAGTGCAGAGCACTCAGTCCTCCCACAGGAGAGAGCAATTGGCCAGGAACCATTTTGGAGTTTGGCAGGTAGGCCCAGAACCAGAACTGCTGCTGGCTTCCCCCAGCAGCTGTTAGCAGGGCGCAGACCCTTGGAAACTGCTTGGGCTGAGCCCCGTCCCCGCATGCATCCTAAGAGCCATTGGGGAGTTTCCCTTTAGGTAGCTGGCTTGAGGGGTGGTGCGAACCCACACACACTCCCAGTCCGTAGTGAAGGATCCCGCAGGTGACCAGCCCAGGTCCTCAGGTGGCAGCCAGCCCTGCCCCTGCATGCACTGCACCAGCCATCAGGGAGACAATGCAGGCTGGGAAAAGCAGCAGACAGCCCTGCACCAGCATACCCAATGGCCACCATCAGATACCCATAGTCAGCACTGGCTAGAAGAACGGTACAATCTCACTTCAGACAAATTGTACTCAGTGTGGGAAGTGCCTGGGAACCCATTACCCACTTGTCCAGAACAACCCAGGAATATGTCAAGACAAAGAAACAAAAGACAGTCTCTGGCCTCCAATCCAAGAAGGGCAAGTCCAGGAGATGCAAACACAGAAGAGATCAGGGGTCACACATCTGAAGCGATGGCAACTGAAGTAAAGAAGCAACTTCATGAGGCTATGAGAGAAATTAGAACGGAAATACTAACTTGGGTAAAAGAAGACGTGAAAAACAATAAAAGAACTGCTAGGCATCTCTAAAGAAGACATAGATAAAAAATGGAGAAGCAAAGGAAAATGAGGGAAACCTTGAATGAACAGTACAAAAAAGATTTAGAATACATGAAACAGATTCAAAGAGATATCCAGGAAATTAAAAACTCCATTGAAAGCTGGCAGAACCACTTGAAAGAAACTGAAGATAGACTTTCAAATCTTGAACAGCTCTACCGCTTGTGATCATGAAAGGAAAGAGCTCTTAAAAATAACAAGGAACCTGGAAGTAACAATTCAAAGGCTGCAAGATAACCCAAAGAAACATAACTTAAGAATAAAAGGCGTGAGTGAAAAAGCAGAGATCAACACAAATGACATTAAAAGTGTATTTACAGAAGTAATATCAGAAAACTTCCCAAGCTTGGGAAAAGGAAGTGACAATCAGATAAGTGAAACATGTAGAACTCCAGTTAGCCATAACCAAAATAAATCTATACCCAGACATATAATAATCAAGAGCCCAGAAATTCACCACAAGAACAGAATATTAAAAGCTGTTAGAGAAAAGAAAAAGATATAAAGAAAAACCCATCAGAATCACAACAGACTTCTCAACACAAACCATCAAGTCAAGAAGACCTTGGAGTGAAGTATTTCAAGTCCTGAAGGAAAACAACTTTCCAACCCAGATTGATGTACCCCACAAAACTACCTTTCACAATTAATGGAGAAACAAGATACTTCCATGACAAAAAACAACTGAAGGAATTCATGACCACCAAACCAACCCTACAAAGAACACTGAAGGACATTCTAGAGAGAGATAAAAAAGACCACAGCTCCAGGAACAGCAGCAGAGGGGTACCACCAAGTGGGTTAGACAGTTGAATGGAGAGGATAAGTAGGCAGCCAACAGCAGGAAGTTAGCATGGCAGGGATGAGGCGGGGCATGTTAGCCATAACCATTAATGTAGATGGCTTCAGTTCACTACTAAAAAGAAACAGGCAGAGTGGATCAGGAGGCAGGATCCATCAATATGCTTTATACAAGAAACACATTTAACTCAAAAGGGGGTTCATAGACTGAAAGTCAAAGGATAGAGAACAGTGGTATGTGACAGGGAACCAGAAAGAAGTGGAGGTAGCTTGCCCATCAGCTGCAGAGTGGACAAGAAAGACGTGGCATTTTTATACAATGGAAAGCTACTCAGCTCTAAAGATAACCTCGAGACTCTTGTAGGTAAATGGATACAACTTGAGATCATGCTCATGGATGAAATGATTCAGGGTCACATGGGTGAACATCATGTTGTCTCCCTAGTATAAAAAACTAAAGAAGTTAGTAGGATCCAAAATACACAAAACATATTGTGATAGTGAAAGGGGAGGAAATGTCTAAAAAGAGAAAGCAGTGGCCATTGTTAATCTACTGTCGTGATTTGAATCCTGTATTGTTTTCATTGTTCTGTTTAGTTTGGTTTTATTCTATTTCTGTTTGTCTAATTTTGTTATATTTGATGGCATGGACAGTTATTTCAAAGACAACAAAATATATTATGATAGCCTTTGTTTATTTCCTATTATCTTGTTTTGAAGCTCATTATTACTTTCATTGTTTTGATTGATTTTATTCTACTTTGATTTGTTTGATTGTATTATGTCTGATGATATAGGAAGCTACTTAGATGATAACAAGAGACATTATGGTAACCAGTGTTGTTTTACTACTGTTTTGAAGTCCTGTATTGCTTCCATTGTTTTGTTTTTATTGGTTTTATTCTGTACTATTTTGTTTGATTTTGTTATGCCTGATGGTATGGACAGTTATTTTGAAGATAACAAGGGGCATTATGGTAGCCATTATTGATTTTCTTTTATCTTTTTTTGAAGTCATATACCATGTTCATTGTTTTGTTTTGATTGATTCTCTTCTGTTGTATTTCATTTGGTTTTATTGTCTTCAAAAAAAAAAAAGAAATGCATGTGTTTTATACTTTTGAAATGCTCTCTTGTGTGAATGTTATAGCTCCTTAAAAGGTAGACATTTTCACTAGCTGTCCATTTTAAATGTAATATTGTCATACTTACCTTTATTTAGCTTATAATATTGTTACAGTTAAAATAAAAAGAAACAGTGGAAGCAATTTCCTGGTTAATTCAGTTCTAGTGAACAAAAATTATAGTATTTAGAATTAGAAATACACTTGCAGACTTGTCCATGCATCCACATTCATGCACATGGCAATGAGTTTTATCTTTTTCACTATCCTATCTCTTTTCACCAGTCATTTTATTTGTAAAACCTGTATTTATCTTGCTGTCTATCTTTTGGCTGTGTACTGGGTTTTAAGCTGAATGTCCTTCCTAAGATTTGGTGTTCCATGAGCATATCTATTGTACTGTTGCCTCAACTTTAAGCTAAGGAGTACCCAAAACTCCTAAACCTTTTATAGTTATCTTGAAATTCATGTTTTATTGTTACTAGTTGTTTTCAACTTTTCTAGTTTTTTTGATGGAAACCATGAAAACATAATTAGAGTGAGGGAGTTTTGTCTTCTTGCTGTCATCTGTGTAAGTGTAGTGTTATATTCTTTAACCAGTGAGGTTCAGGTTTTTTTTGTTTTTGTTTTACATGGAACATAATTTGTTTTGCTTAATAGCTTGTGAGAATTGACATTTTCAGGCAAATATTCCTGTAGTTTTTGTATGACTTTGATTTTTGTGTCCTTTTGATTTCTTAAATTTTTGTTTGCTAAACATCTCTCAGAGGTTCCACATCGGCATCTTTGGTTTCTTTAGATGTCTCCCTTTCTTAGTTAAAATTGGTTGACATATGTATATTAAAGTATCGTTTTATTTCTTGACATTCTGCAGAGTTTTACTCCTTTTTGTTCTCTGACTATATTTTCTTTTATACATAATTTTATATTCTCTTATATGATGTACATATCTCATTTTAACTTTTCTTTGTCCTTTGTAATGAACCTCAGAATTCCCTTGATAGAGTATTGAGCATATAATGTATCCTAAACTTTATTTTAAAAAAGAAATCTTAAATAATTGTTTGTTATTTCAGCTCTCTGTGTATTTTACCTGCTTGTTTTGTTTTCATTGTCTACAACAAACACCTGATTTTCGGCTTGAATTCTGGTGGAAGGATGTAATGGCTAGTTTGACTCGCATCGATTTATGTTAACTTTATTACTTGAAATTTCTTTAATAAGAAGGCAGTGAAAGCTTATATTCATTTTCTAGCAATAATATCATTAGAACAGTTTCTAAATCATATATGTGAATGTGAAAGATCCATTCTTATGACACACTAAAGACAACAGTTAAATTTTTTTTTAAATGCAGGGACATACTGCATATTGGAAAATGAATGTGCCTTTTGTGTGCTGCTTTCAGTATTTCTGGGGCTTCTGAGTTGAACAGCAGATCTGATATAATGAAGTCATGGTACAAAATCTTTTTCTCTTTAGATGGACACTTTTGTAAATCCACTTCGAAATTCTATGAGGAATGTTTCAAATGCAGTTAAATCCCTTCCGGATAGCTTGGCAGAAGGAATGACTAAAATGTCAGACAACATGGGCAAAATGTCAGAAAGATTAGGTCAAGACATAAAGCAATCATTTTTCAAGGTAAGAAGACATTTTTAGTAATATCTGAAGTGACCTGTTTTAAGTCAACTAAGGTGCATTGATCTCCTGCCTAGATTTACCTTATTTCCTTTCCAAGGTCCATCAGCACAGTTTTAAAAGGAATGAAAAGCCCGAGAATAAATTCTCATCACAAAAACATATCTAAAATACTCAGTCACTCATTGTGCTCTGCTATGGCAGAGTTGAATAATCTATTTAAAACAAGTACTTAAAATTAGTAATTTTTGTACTGTTTCATAATAAAATGTCTTTTATTGTTTAGTATTCTAAATTCCTTAGTAAATAAGTAAACATTATTTGCAAATATCTTATACTAGCATTTACTCAGGAAACATAAAGTCTAATCTTTTCTGTGATTCAAGTGACAGGGATAGTTCCAGATCAAAGGAAGGAAAATTCTCTCACTAGCACAATCTTTGGGTTCATACATTATCCCTTATATATCTCTGAGTGACATAGAAGCCTTTCTCAGAAAGTTTTTTCCTTACATTAGTAGCAGACAAAGATACCTTATCAAGTAGTTTGTTGGATGCCTAACTTAATTTTTTTAAATTTTGATGTGATTTTTAAAGTTTGTAATCAGACCTATTTTAAAAACTCCGTAAAGTTTTTAGAATTTTTTGTTTGTTTAGAATTTTTGTTTGAAGGGCAAATGTATGTAAACACAGATTTTCCTAATATGAAAGACAATTTTTAAATAGTGTTTGTAAATCGTACTTTCCTATTAATGCTGATCTTTTTCTGATGCTTCATCTTTATGTCTTATTGTGAGAAAACGCACTAATAACTAAAGTGATCGGCAGTACCACTTCTGCTGCCAATTGCTCATATGACTTTGTGCAGAAATCATTGAATTTTTCCAAGCTTTCTTGTCCTGATCAGTAACTTTCAGGAGATTAAAGTAAGTGATCTTGGTAGTTCCTCTTTTGTTGACATAGGATTTTTAGCCAATATTGGTCTTTGTGTCCTTTTTTGCCTTGAACTTACTGAATACTTGGTTAATTCCTTAAACCTATTAATGCTATCAAGAACTCTTCACTGTAAAAGAATATTGAAGTTCTGTTTCTTGGATAGGCTGCTGTTTGATTTTTCCAGTCACTTCACCTTTGTTAGCTTTAAATTAATCTACAAAGTGTAGGAGTTTTGACTAATCTCCCCACTGAAATGTGTTTCAAACCAATGGGCAATGAAATAAACACTCTTTTATATTTGGTTTCAAATTGTAGATTGTTAAATTTTGCTTATATATTGCACCAAAATTTAAATCAAATGTTGATACTTGGTTTATTAATATATTGTGTTCTTTGTCTGCTTTAGTGTGTTTACTTTTTTTCCTTGTTAGGTGCCTCTAATTACAAAGACTGATTCAGATCCTGAGCATTGTCGAGTTTCAGCTCAACTTGATGATAATGTGAGTTAATTACTTTCTTGATAATAAATTTAGTAGTTGTAATTCACATCATGCTTTCAAGTCTCTTTATTTTAATAAATATGTATATGTGTGACTCATCTACACGTGTATTAAGTTTGATAAGTCCTTGAAAACTGAACATGTCCATGTAATCTATACTCTAATCAAAACCCAGAAAACTACCAGTGCTCCTGCGAGTGGCCTGTGCTCTAGTTTTGTCATGGCTCTCCTTTACCAAAAGTATTACTGTCCTAACTTCAACCTCACAGCAGCACTATATACAGCTGTATGTATTCTTCTGATTAAATTCTGTCTGTCTTTGCTCAACATTGTGACTTTCTTCCATGTGTTACGTGATTATAGTTCTTCATTCTCGCGACTGTCATATTCATTGTATAAGTTTGGCACAATTTATTCATTACATTGGGTACAGAATTTGTGAACATTCTGGGACAGTCCTTGTGATTAAAAAATGAAGGGTTCGTTTCTCTTGGGTCTGCAACTAGAATGAAATTGCTGGGTCAGGAAATGTGCACAAATTCAATTTTAATAGATACTAAATAGTTTCTACTAATTTTCCAAATATTTTTGAAGATAGTAGTTTGCAAACTATTTGTTCCTCTTAGAGTGGCACTAGCAGTACATAAGAGACTCTGTATTCTGCCTATACTCATTATTTGTGGCTTTTAAACTTTAGCTATTCTGGGTGTTGTAGTCCATGTGGATTCACATTTCTTTTACAACTACTGAAATCTGTTGAAATGATGAGGCTTTTTTATGTGTATTGGCTACTTGGGGTCTTATCTTCTGTGTTCGCATACATCTGTTGCCCACTTTTATTGGCCTTGCTTGCCTTTTTAATTAGTAGGAGGACTTTATATAATGTGAATGAGTTCTTTGTCAGATATATATGGATTGAATTCCATTCTGTGTTGCTTTTATATGCTCTGTATGCAATTTATGCCCACTACAAGAATGTTGTCCTGCAATTTTCTTTGAAAATCTTTTAGTTTTACTATGCTAACATTTAGGTTTGCGGTTTACCTGCTGTTGATTTTTGTATATGAGATGTGGTAGGTTTCTGGTTGATCCAAGCACTATTTACTAGAAAGGCCATTTTTTTCCTGCCGTATTGTTTTCTTTCTTATCACAAATCAGATTATCATACATTTTGGAATCTGTTTCTGGACTCTGTACTTTTTTCTTGGGTAAACTTATTTTAAAGTTATAATGATGTTTCAGTTTCTGATTGAATTTATTTATAACAAACTGTTAAAAATTTTTTTTTATTTGCATTTTCAAGAATTTTTTGCCAGGCGTGGTGGCACATGTCTGTAATCCCAGCACTTGGGAGGCTGAGACAGAAGGATCGCTGACAGGTCAAGGCCAGCCTGGGCTACAAACTGAGGTCAAGGCCAGCTTGAACTGCATAGTGAAACCTTGTCTCAAAAAGACCCCCCAAAAAATTTTTTTTAAAGAATTTTTTGGATTTTTGTTCTATACTATCCCTAACATCATACCTCTTAGAATGTGGTTTTTGCAGTTTTAACTGTTCACTAGAATTGTCCTTTGTCACCAAGCTCATCGAATTATGTCTTATCAGAGTTGAGCAGTATTTTTCTGCTTCAGTAATGAATTAAATATCTCTCTCTTCCTTGAGTGTGTGCAACCTGCAGCCTACAAGCTGCTTGCCCTCTTTATTTTTTTAATGTTTCAACAACAAATATAAAAACAGAAATTTTGTTACTTATAACATTGTATTATATGTTTTGTTTGCCACCCAAGAGACTTATTCTTCACTCACTGTGGCCCAGGCAAGACAAAAGGGGAATCTGTGAGTGAGTGATGGTGAACGTTCTAGAGCTTTCAGTGACAGGAAACATCCGCCCGGGGTGCACGTGCCATAGGTTTGCCACCACTGCTATAAGCTCTCAATTGGTGAACTAGAAGGTTCAATTAAATATGATAATGAAAAATATGTAATTCTTTCTTTTTCCTCAATATTTATTTATTTATTTATTTATTTATTTATTTATTTTTGCGGAACCGGGGATTGAACTCACAACCTCGCACCTGCCAGGGCAGGCGCTTAAGGCACTGAGCCAAACTCCCGGCCCTGGTTTTTTGAGGCAGGGTCGCACTATGTAGCTCAGGCCGGCCTTGCGCTCGCGTTGTAGCCCAAGCTGGCCTCGAACTCACAACGCTCCGCCTACCTCAGCCTCCCGAGTGCTGGGATTAAAGGCGTGCGCCACTACGCCCAGCTTTTCCTCAATATTTAAATTATATCATTGATGAAATATTTGGAAAGATTCTCTTAGTGGTGAAAAAATTGTGAACTTACAGTCAGTCCTAAATCTGTACCAGCTTTCCACTTCATAAATAATTTTTTATATCAAAGCATTCTGGGTATCTTCCTTAGTTTTTTTACCTTGTTAATTGAATAATCCCATAATGAAAGTATAATGAATTTAGTTATTGAAAAATAAAAGAAAATTCTAATAATCTAGTGTAATATACCTTTTATAATGTTAATTTAGTTGTGTGTTGGATTGAATACCAGCTTCTTTTTCCTGAAAATGCCAAAGTATGTATAGCTTATTAACCAAGAAAAACTCACTATTCTGTATTGTTTTGTGCAACTAAATACAGAGACACTGAGAATATTTCATTCTTATGAAAAAATACTTCAGAAAATAAGTAAAGGGCCTAGCATGGCTTAATCTGCTAAAGTTAAGAGAGGTAAATCATCTTTTCCTAAGACCATCATTTATCTACTTTAAAAAATGTTTTATTACTAGAAAAAACACTAACCTTGGAATTTCCTCATCATTGTAGTTTTATAAAATACCGTATCCTACCAAAGTGACTATTAAAAAAGTTTTTCCTAAAGTAGAATGAAATGTCAAATCATGACTTATTGAAATAGTACCATTTTGATAAAGCAGAAAAAATAGCCATTCATGGTAGATAGCTAACTCTAATAAATTTATTCTTATTTCTTCCCATATTTTGTCAGGTGGATGACAATATTCCACTTAGGGTAATGTTGCTTCTCATGGATGAAGTGTTCGACTTGAAAGAGAGAAATCAGTGGTTGCGAAGAAATATTAAAAACCTACTTCAGCAGCTTATTAGAGCTACATACGGCGATACTATTAATAGGTACCTCTATTTTTCTTCTTTACTTTGAGCCTGACCTTAACTTTTAAACTTTTACTTCTAGAATTGGATTGTTTAACTTTCATCGAAAAATTTCCTCTCTTTAGTCTTTTAGCAAGATCATTGAAACAGGCTATTTTCTCAGAGATAGCTTATTCATTTATGCTGTTTGCTTCATGAAAGTTACATTTTATTTATTCACCCCCGAAAATTTTAAGCTTACTTGTTTGAATTTCTTTGCTTTCAGAAAAATAGTTGACCATGTTGATTGGATGACCTCACCTGAACAAGTAGCTGACTCAGTGAAACGTTTCAGGTATATTTTAAGACCCAGTCACTTCTTTCAGGTAGTACAGAATTTAGCATTGTTATCATTAGCTTTCACTGCTTTTGTTTTTTTCCTGGTTATAAAGTTACCATTGTTATAACAATTATAGTATAGTAAACACTTAATCCCAACTACCTATTGATCTTTGTTTAAAAAAAAAAACAGAAAAGGAAGTGTATAAAAGAAAAATATTTAATGTAGTAGGCTATCTTTTACCACAGTATTATGGCTTTAAAATAATTGAAATATTAATTAGTGTAGTATAATCATATAATCAAATACCTAGTTTGGGGGATTCGTGTTTTATAGTTGTATTTACTAACCTTGATTTTTTAAGTGAAAGGCTCTGGAAAAACATGTATCTCTTTGTCCATGGTCTAATTTTTTCTTTATATTCTTTTCTGATTTGGGAGGACTCTATACTAAGACTTGACTCCAGGGCCTTATTCATGGTTGGCAGACTACCATGAGCCACATCTTTAGCCTCCCCCCGCACACACTTTTTTTCTCTTTTTCCATATCTTTTGTCTTCTTCCCCTCCTTCCCCTCACTAAACTGCTCAGGTGAGCCTTGAACTTGTTATCCTCCTGCCTCAGTCTCCCAAATAACCAAGTTTGCAAGCATGAGACACCATGCCTGTATCATTATTTAAATTTTTAATTCAATATTTGAAACTTTGAAGATAGTGCAAGTTAAGCAGCACTGATATACTAATTTATGTGTTCATGCCACAAATATGTATTGAACCCCTCCTCCAATAGTCTGCCAATCACTGAGGAGTAGGAGATAAGATGCAGTCCCTTGAAGAAAGCACAGATAGTGGGGAATTAAACTTCTTTTCTAAAGTGAAGATGTGCGTAAAATTTGATGGCATCCTTTGGAAGTAAGGAAAGGAAGCAAGAAAAGAATTAGCAATACTGAATACTAATCATGTGCTTGGCACTGTGCCCAGTACTCTATGTATGGTTTCTAACTTTATCCTGTTTTATAAGGTAGATGTTTTTGTCTGTATTTTGTTATGAAGAAACTGAGAATTAAAGAACAAAAGTAGTTTGTCCAAAGCCTCTTGTGATAGAAAGTGAGAAATGTGACTTTTCTACTCTGAAGCTCAGTTTCTACTCTCTATAAGATATATTTCCAAAAATTAGACCACCTACCTCAGCATGCTCATTTTCTTTCAGGGTAGGTGACTGATGTTTCTCTATAGCAGTGAGACACAGCCTTGTCTGTGCACAGTACTAATCCTGGGGTTCCATCCCCAGAGATGGCTCTAGTTAATTGGATGGAAGGTCTGGGTATTAGGATTTCTTAAAAGCTCGCTGATATTTCTGATGCAAACTTGAGAGCACTCTGAGGAGTCTCTCCCTCAGACCAGTTCCAGATAGATGTTAGACACTGCTCACTTTCTGCCTTGGACCAAACATTAGGGAACAGGAATAAAGGAAGTACACTGTGGAAGTCAAGGAGAAGAGACATTTGTGTGTGTGAAAGCACCATCGTACAAGTGATACCACTTGTACATTCATTCCACAGTTCTGAGCAAGACAGCCACATTTGTGTTCATGCAGGAAAGATGGCCACAGTTGTGTTCATCACCCAGTACAGAGTTCACAAACAAAAACAAAATTTTGCCAAACACTTCTGTTTGCCAACCAAATTGTTTGCAAAAAAAACATTTGTGAACGGATGTACTGTACCACTGGACTCAATCTGGCTGTCAGTTGTGGGGGATGGAACTCAGTTTTCACTTGACTTAGCCATGAGGGGAATGCAGTGGCCCAACTGCAAGAGAGTAGCTTTTTAAACTCTAAGGAGTCCAGATTCAGGATGTCCTGGGCTGTGGTTAGATGAGCTCTTCAGTCTGCAGGGGCTCACTTTTGAGTTTAAATGACTGTGACATGTATATGTCTGTTCCATTTTGCTGTCTTTGTCAGTGTTATTAACACGGACACAGAAGGGCACAGAATTTGTTAATTTTCTTTATATCCTTTAACACCTGAAACTGAATCCTATATTGAGTTGATGTTTTTTGACTGTCTTTATACTTATTAAGATTTTAGAAGCATTTTCTGTTTACATTGTGTTTTCTATGGAAATTTGAAGTTATTGTATCAACTTGTGTTAAAAAATGAAATGTTTACAAGATTTATTTAATCTTCTTATACAGAGATGCATTTTGGCCAAATGGCATTTCAGCAGAGACTGTTCCATGCAGAGACAAAGCTATACGAATGAGAACAAGAATTGCAGGAAAAACAAAATTATTTGCAGTTATGCCAGGTAAGTGTGCATATTTGATTTAATGTTCATTAATTTGTAGTTCTTTTAATATTGCTCATGTAATTTACCTAATTTTTATTACAAATGCTGCTGTTTGATGGCTTACTGTATAAAAGGCACTGTGCTAGGCATTTCTTTCAACTAATTTTCCTAGTAGTCCTATGAAGCCACCAGGCACTACTAACAGCTTTTTATGTGAGGAAAGCAAAGCTTAGGGAGGCTAAGTAACTTTGCCAAGATGTATAGCTAGTAAAAGATACGAGTGACTCATCTTTGAGCACTTTGAGCAATTTGAAAGCTTCCACCATTCTTCCTGCCCTCAAGCACTGAGGATTGAACCCAGGGCCTTCACACTCAGCTACATACCAGCTCCTCCCCTCTTCCTTGCTAATTACTCAGGCTGGGCTCAAATTTGTGATCCCTCTGTCACAGCCCCCTAGAGTGCTAGGTCTAAAGGCAGGTGTCACAGTACCAGCTTGAAAGCTTGTGTTTTTTGTTTTTTTTTTTTTTAATTTTAAAGAGAAAGATTTCGTTGTGAGTTCAAGGCCGGCCTGGGCTACAACAGGAGCGCAAGGCTGGCCTGAGCTACACAGTGCGACCCTGCCTCAAAAAACCAGGGCCGGGAGTTTGGCTCAGTGGCTTAAGCGCCTGCCCTGGCAGGTGCGAGGTTGAGTTCAATCCCCAGTACCACAAAAAAAAAAAAAAAAAAAAAAAAAAAGAGAGAAAGATTTAATTTTAAAGAGAAAGAAAAACAAAAGCAATAAAAACAATGATACAGAATTTCAAAACAAGATAATAGGAGTTTAACAATGGTTAATATATTGTGTATTGTTATCTTCAAAGTAGTTTAGATTACAGATAGAGGTATGCATAATTGATCAAATAATGTAAGTAGAGCCGGGCGTGGTGGTGCACGCTTTTAACCCCAGCACTTGGGAGGTTGAGGCAGGAGGATCCTGGTGAGTTCGAGACCAACCTGGGCTACAAAGTGAGTTCAAGGCCAGCCTGAATTGCATAGTGAGACCATGTCTTAAAAAAATAGAGCCGGGAATTTAGCTCAGTGGCCTAAGCGCCTGCCTGGCAGGCGCAAGGTTGTGAGTTTGATCCCCAGTACCACACACACATGCACACACACACACAAAATAATAATATAAGCACAAACTTTTTTAATGAACTAAAAGAGAATAGTATAACTATTATAGCTGTCTTGTGTGTGTGTGTGTATATTTTTTTCTTTTCCCTTTTTTTCTTTCACACATCTCAGTTGTTCTTTCCTTTTGAGCTGTTTCTTTCCCTTTTACAATATCTAATGTAGATTTTGGATCTTACTTGTTCAGTTTTTTGCACTAGGGAGACAATATGAGATTTATACATGTGAGCTTGATTTATTTCACTTATGAGTATGATATAAAGTTGCATCCATTTACCTGTAAAAGCCTGGAATTTATCCTTCTTTATAGTGGAGTAGTACTTCATTATATAAAAATACTACATCTTCTTTATCCATTCCTCATTTGAATTGCATCTATATTGTTTCCAAGACTTAGCTATTACAAATTGTGGTGCTATAAACATGGGTGCACTTTTATCGCTGTGGAATGATGTTTTGAATTCTCCTGGGAAAATACTCACAAGGGCAATAGCTGGGTTAAATGGGACTGCTACTCCCTAGGTTTTTGAGGAATCTCCACACTAATTTCCACAGTGGTTGTATCAGTCTACACTCCTACCAACAGTGGAGAAGTTTCCTTTTTCTCCACAGCCCCACCAGCATTTGTTATTGGTTAATTTCTTGATGATAGCCATTCTTTCTGGGATGAGACGGAATCTCAGGGTTGTTTAATTTGTGTTTCTTGAATGACCAGTGAATGATGCGGAACATTTTTTCATGTATTTATTTGCCATTTGTATTTCTTCATCTCAGAAGTGTGTTCATTTCAACTGCCCACTTTTGGATTGAGTCTTTGAATTTGAGGGGCCTGATTTTTTTCAATTCTTAATATGTTCTAAATATAAATTCTTTGTCTGAGGTACAGTTGGCTAAAATTTTTTCCCACTCTGGGTTGTCTTTTCACTCTTGGTGATTTCTTTTGATGTGCAAAACTTTAAGATAAGATCCCACTTGATGCTGTACTGTTTGGGTTTTGTTCATAAACTCTCTGCCTACCCCTATGTCTTCAAGATTTCTACCTACTTTCTCTTCCAGTAGATTTAATATTTCTGTTTTAATGTTTGGATCTTTGATCCATTTTGACTCTGGTGCATAGTGATAAACGGGTCTACTTTTAGTCTTCGGCAGGTAGAAAGCCAGTTTTTCCAGAACCGTTTATTAAAGAGGCTATCTTTCTTCCAGTGAACATGTTTGGCCCCTTGTCAAAGATAAGGTAACAGAGTGTGTTTGTAGTTGTGTCTAGATCTTCTCATCTGTTCCATTGATCCTCAGGTCTGTTTTTTTTTTCTTTTTGCCAGTGCCATGCTGATTTTATCACAGTAGCTTTGTAGTATGATTTCAAGGAATTGTGTATGATTTTCAGGAATTGCGATGCCTCCTGCCTTACCTTTGTTGCCCAGGATTGCCTTTGCTATTCTAGGTCTCTCCTGTTTCCAAATTAATGCTATGAATGTTTTCTCTGGATCCGTGAAGTATGTTAATGGTATTTTGATCGGGATTGCATTAAATTTGTATAACAGCTTTGGGAGTGTGATCATTTTCACAACGGTGGTTCTTCCTATCCATGAACGAGGATATCGTTCCATTTTCTGATGTCCTCTTTGATCTTTTTTTCCCAGAGTACTGTAGTTTTTAATATATAGATCTTTAACATACTTTGTTAGACTGATTCCTAAGTATTTCATTTTTTGGATGCTATTGTGAAAGGTGTGATTTCCCTAATTTCTCTCTCAGTAAGTTGTGTATAGGAATGTTATTGATTTTTGAGTGTTGCCTTTATATCCAGCTATGCTACTGAATTTGGTTATTATTCTAGAAGTCTTTTGGTGGAGTTTACAGGGTCTTCTATGTAGAGTATCATGTCATCTGCAAATAATGATAGTTTAACTTCTTTCTTTCCTATCCTTATTCCTTTTATTTCTCTCTCTTATCTAATTGCTCTTGCTGATGCTTCCAGAAGTATATTGAATAGGAGTGATGATAGTGGACACCCTTGTCTTGTTCCTGATTTTAGGTTGAAAGCTTTCAGTTTTTGTTCATTTAGTATGATGTTGGCTGTTGGTTTGTCATAGATAACTTTTATCAGATTGAGGTAAAAACTATCTGTTCTGATTTTCTCTAGGGTTTTTATCATGAGTGAGTGTTGGACTTTATAAAAAAGAAAGCTTGTATTTTTAACTACTCTGCTGTCTTGAAACATTTTGGAGTAAGTTATAAAATAAAGAAAATATATAAGAGATGAATGGGCTAATAATATGAAGTACCAAATTTATTTTGGAAAAAATGTTCTACTTAGGAGAGCAGACATTCTTTCTGAGTCCATTTATGTAGAAAAAACTGGTCCATTATTAATCTCTATTAAGACATCCCAAAGAGTATACAATGAAATATTTTGTTGGTCTGATTTGAATGACTTGTTTAGGATATAGCTGACTCACTAACGTCAGATGTACTTTATCTCTGTCAGAAAGGCTGTAAGGAGATAGGGGAGGTGGTTTTTTCCCTTTTTATGAATGTCTTTCAAAATGCCTAGATATCTTTTCTCTGTTATTTTAATAATGTATGAAGAAAATGGACAAGACATATCTATAAGTTCTTTAATATCATATACTTAAGACATTTTCTTATAATTTAAAACTATTTTCATCATAAAATTTTTATGATCAGTTTTCCCTCAATTAATTAGAAATTTACCACACAACCAGTAATTCTTCCCTGTATATTGTTTCATTTGGTGATAAAGCAAAGAAATAGCATTTTAGAAGATTAAGAAACAATAATTTAGGATATTATTTAATGTACTGTTATAGTAACCTAGAATATACTGCAGGTAGGTACTGAAAGAATCTTACTCACTTTTTCAATACGTATTTCTTGAAAGGGCACTGTGTACCAGATATTGTTCTTTGTGCATATCTTGCTTCTTTGAATCTTACATTCTATTAGCGGGACATACATAAGTAAATAAAGTATAGTATGTTAGATAGTGGTAAGTACTAAAGAAAAAGATAAAGCCTGGAGAGGTAATAGGCAATGTCAAGTGAATTGTTCTTAGGATGCCTAGGGAAAACTTCGCTGAGAAGACGACATTGGTATGAAGATTTAAAGGAAATGAAGATAGATAGTTGTAAGTGTAGAAGAGATACATACCCTTGACAGCCTGTTTTTTAGTAAATTCATAGCATAATCGCTTTCAATTTTACTGTAGCCCTAGATAGACACAGAATTTTTAAAAGTTATATGTTTCTTCCTAAAGGAGCAAAATAATATTTAGGCTGCTGGTATTACTTATGAATAATTCTAAAATAGTCTACCATATTGGTCCCATATTCCGGTATCTCTAGTAACTTCTAGTAGTCTGTGGGTAAACTCCAAACTTATCTGTTCTGATGATCTTATTATCCTTTCTTTTCCATTCTTTTTCTACTTTCTTTTACAGGATTTCTGAAGTTCAACCAAATTTCTACCCTCATTTCTTGAACATACTTGTTAATTTTTTTTTTAATTTACTGCTCATTTGTTCACTACCAAGGCACATCTTTCATTTCCTTCTACTTAACGAAAATCCTGCTCAAGTAGCAAAGTCTGTTACAGTTATCCTTTTCATTAAGGGAATCTTTCCTTGTTAGCTCACAGGAAACCTCTAATTATATGCAACATCTACTATACCTACTCTGTATATTGGTTACTCTGCTGTGTATACTGCATATTTTATTCAAGATCATGTTTAAGCCTTGTGTTTCCTTTACTTTAGTAAAGAATTATGTGTATTTTTCCCCTCTTCTTTTAGATGAACTGAAGCACATTATTGGAGCTGAGACAACACGGAAAGGTATTCTTCGTGTTTTTGAAATGTTTCAGCACAATCAATTAAATAGGAGAATGGTTTATGTCTTCTTGGAAGGCTTTTTAGAAACGTTATTTCCACAGTATAAATTCCGTGACCTTTTCAACAAACTGCATTCACGGTCGAAGCAAATGCAGAAATATAAACAAAAACTTCAAACTACTCAAGCACCTTCTTTACAGAAAAGGTGACACTCCAGTCTGTGAAGCTGGTGTTCATTTTGTCCACGACTGACGGTATGGACAGATCTTCTGGGGCTTAACTCATATACTGTTGTGTTTGCACCAGTCTTTTAGTGTCTCAAAATAGGTTATTAATACATCCAAAAGACTTCTGCTCATCCTCATCTATAGTCCAGCCACTACCAAGAGAGACTTCTGTGTCATAAATGATTTGGTGCATAATTTGCAACACTGAGAGAATGTTGCCCCCATCTCATGCAAGAATGATGGTGATCTCTTCTGCTTCAAGCTAATCAGCGTTCTCCAGCAGTGACAAAGTGCCAGAGTGTGTATATGAGAGCTAAGGAAAGCACAAAACAATGGTTCACAGATAAATTCATTAATTTGTTTAACAGTTGAAGACTGCAATGTATAATTTGGAGAAATTTGTTGTGCATAATAATTTTTGTAAATTGATGTCAGCATTTTTGTATAGTGTGGATTAGCCAGGTAAATGATCTTTGTAACATCTATTTCAGGTCAGAGAAAAGCAACAGGATGCCCTTAAAGTATGACATAATTTATTCCTGAATTATAGTTTTGTGGCATAAAATAAAACAAAAATATATAATTTGGTTAGATTTAATATTCATTGGTATAAAACAAATTAACTGATTCCTATCTGCTTTAAGGGCTCTTTTGCTTTTGCTGAGTTTTCTTTTGGCATTCTGTGTGCAGAAAAGAAGCATGTGGTAGCTTTCACTTAAGTTTCAAAATTATTAGTTTTAGCTTTAACAGATTACTGATTATACAGAAGGGGAGTTAATTTGTTGGAAGAACTGCCAAATACATTCTGTCTTTCTAAAAATATGGAGATTAAAAGAAAACAGTACTCTATTGAAAGTTGCCATATGATAATTTTAAATCGTGTGATCTAGACATGCCTTAGGTAACTATAAAAATAGCAAATCAGAGGATTAATGAGCTTGTTAGTCATATGTAAACATACAAGTTCCTAATTATAATCTGTACATATATGAAAATAATGAAAACAGAACTGTACTATTTTTTAAACTATGCTTTTATTTATATTTCACATAATGTAAAATTTTAAATAAAGCTAGCAGGCAAAATCCCTCACTGTATACATTCAAATCCCTAAAATAATTTTATACCAACAGAACAAAATACCTTTTCCAGTTTTGGAGCTTCTGCATTTCCTAGTTTTCTCACTGTCCATTTTGTCCATCTTGGAAGTCTTCATATCCCTTGTATGCAGGATTTCTGCATAGTTTTAAACGCTTCCATTGACTGAGGTTTGGATGTATCAGCTTCTTTTGTTTTAAAATATTTAACACTAAAACCTTAAAATAGTGAAGCTACTTATCAGACCACTGAGCCAGGATCCTGGTATTAAAAGAATGTCTGGGTGCTTAAGATAAAGGGACAGAGTATTGGTATCCCAGTTATTTGGGAGCTTTAACATTGAAGCAAGATATTATTGTCTTGTTTTCACTTAGATCCTACTTTCAAAGTGAAGCCTATTAATAGAATAAAACCTTCCTTTAAAGCTACATAATAATCATATTTATTACTAATGCTGTTGTGCATACTCGTAGTATGCATACATTCAGCGTGTGTTGCATGTCTTCAGAATTCCATAAATGAAATCCCTTTCATTGCAAACTAGCAAGCAAGAAAAGACCCTTAGTAGGTCTGGTGGAAGAAGCATTTCTTCTCAGTGCTTCTCCTTGCTCCCTCCACCCCAACTCCTACCCACACCCCCCACCCCATCCCGAGACTTTAAAAGTGAGATATGTGAAACATGTCTGTAGGAAGCATCAGCATGGCCTAAGTGCAATGACTTTCATATATACCCCTCTCCATTTCAAGTATATTTTTTGACAAGAATAAATCTAAATGTGTACAGAAGAATTCTTGTAAGAGCCTACTATGTATGTGTGAAAAGGCATTTCCATATAATGTGAGAAATACTGACTGTCAACCAGGGATAGAAAGGTGATGTAAGATTGCAAATTTTCCTGACAGAGCCCTGCAAGATAACTGCAGTCATACCAAAAAGAACTATTTGAGTAAATGGGTTTTTAAAGTAATTTTGATTTAAAAGAATTTATATTTCAAAAGCAGAAATGTCAACTAGTAGTCTGTGTAAACAGTGATGCGTCTTTATGAACATCTGTGTTTTATATCAGAGAAAGCCGTGGTCATGCTAAAATTAGAGATACTTTTTGAATGACTTGGTCAAGCTGTGTGTAAAATATTTAACCCTTAAGACAAGTACGGTGTACTACGTTTAATAAAATTATTACACTTAATGCATTTATTGCATATATGAATATATACATGAAGAGGCTTTATGTCTTCTGATATTTGATTTTTGAATGTGTCTTTAAGTCAGTGGTGCCTTTAGGCAAAAACTTTCAAAATTAATCATTCTTTGTTTGAGTTTTCTGATTTTTCAGATAACATGTAAACCACTTAGAAATCATATTTTATTCACCTAAAAATTGATTGTATAACTTAAATATAGCACTTAGATGAGCATTTCCTATAATTAGGGTGTTCCAAATAGTTGCTGAAAACAATTGTGCCATTGACCAATGGATGCACTTGTTTGGCCTTAATTGGTTTTTTTTTTTTTTTAATTAAGAACTTTCTTGACTGTTTCAGCTTGCTTATTTTAAGTTTCTGCTGCTGGTGTTTGGAAAAAATCAGTTAAGTACTACCAGAAAATGTACCAATTTTTAAAAAAAATTAAGAACAATATAAATTTCACAATCTAAAATTTTTATTTTGTGCAATATTTTCATTTAATGCATGTGTATTTGAGTAATTGTACAATAAATGAATTTTTAATGTTTTGAGATGTAGTTTAAATGTCTTCTTAACCCAACAACTTACATTCCATTGTTGCTGCATCCTCTTATTTAAGGACTTGTTTTAAAAGTCTTTCTGTCACTCCTTCTAAAATTCTTTTATTAGCAGTAAATTTTGCTTATAGGAGCATGGCTCCTGTATTACAAGGGAAAATATAAAGAGCACATTTTACGATTAAAATTGTTAAAAGATACCTTGTGCATATCATTGTACAGTAAGTGTCAACTGTGTGCCTAACTGTTCTGCCAATACTTCCTTCTTTAACAAAGAAGAAACAATCAGAATATCAGTTATTTTTATTAACTAAAAAGAGGATTTAAAATTTTTATTTGGTTTGCGTTATGTTCTGTCCATTAGAGGATACTAATAAAGTATTAACAAACATTTTTGTTGAGTTTATTTAGTAATATATTTTTGTGACTTTAAAAATGCTTGCTCAACTGTCTTATTTTTAGCACCTTGTGTTTATTTCCTTCTCATTGTAGAAATTAAGCAGTTAAAATTCTAGGATAATAGATGGCTTTTGCTGATGTAGTGATGCATGCTTTTAATCCCAGCTTTCAGGAGGCTGAGGCAGGAGGATAACCATGAGTTGGAGGCCAGCCTGAACAACATAGTGAGACCTTGTCTCAAAAAAAAAAAAAAAGCTTTTTTATTATACCAACTCAATTTTTCCTTCTATGGTATGGAACAAACACCAATATCAACTTAAAATATTACATCTCCTACCTTTATTATGCACTTTATTAGTAACATACAAGATGATTAAGCACAATGTTCATTCTCAATGAGTGCAAGTTTTCCTCAAAAATTATCTGCCATTATATAAACGGGTCAGTGTTCAGTATAAAATTTTTATAAGCAGAACTGCATGACATTTCTCTTTTTTCATTGCATTTTCTTGTTAGCACAGTTTTGATCATATCAGCAAAATCCCTGCCAAGTATATTTCCCGTGAGATGTGTCCTGTTATCCCTCACTGAGTTCATTATTTTGGTACTCACATCCAAGTTGTACTCCAATATCTCCCATTGAATAAACTTTCAATGAAATGGTCGCTTAAAAAAACTTTGTGTCCCAAACATACTGGTTTTTCGGCCCAGTTTACATTCCCTAACTAACGATGCTATATACCTTCCATTTCTCCCCTACTTAACATTTTTCGAACTACATTCCCTGGGGACATGATCCTCAAACTTCATGTCAAAAGTTCGTGGTTGACTAAATTTGGGAAATTAGGTAAACAGATTTAAACAGATTTCTCTTAGAATTTCCCAGAACTTTTGATATTCCACTTGAATTGTGAAGGAACGTTAAGAGGTTCTGGATAGTTCCACAGTTACATAATAGTTCTGCATAAGTTACATAATAGTATAAAATGGTATTTTAAAAAACCCAAAACAGTGGAATGAAACAATAGGATTTTGTGTTGGAAGGTCTCCAAACCTTTCCACTAGTGATTCACCAGGACTCACAGGACTCCCAGGTAGTCATGTTCACAGTTGAGAT
This sequence comes from Dasyprocta punctata, assembly GCA_004363535.1. Lineage (NCBI taxonomy): Eukaryota > Metazoa > Chordata > Mammalia > Rodentia > Dasyproctidae > Dasyprocta > Dasyprocta punctata. The sequence continues at coordinate 30,303 of RJWM01011662.1, read as the reverse complement.
TTATTATAGCAAAAAGAGACAGGACAAGACCCAAAGGAAAGGATGCATAGGGGAAAGTATGAGAGATACCAGGATTAGGCTCCCAGCGGTTCTCTCCCAAAGGAGTCACACATGATACACTTAATTCTCCCAGCAAGGAGCTGAGCTGACGAGAGACGTCAGTGGCTTTTATTTGGGAGGAGGTCATGTTGTTACCTTCTGTCAGGCACTTACCAAAATCCCAGACTTAGAGGGAAAGCCTGTGTTCAGCCTAAACCATATCTTTTGTTCAAACAGTTTAGGTTTAATGAGCCACTTTTACCAGTCACAACAGGTGACTGGTATAGGTAGTATTTTATGTTCTGCGGTTTACAGATGGGAAAACTAAGACATAAAACGATGAGTTGTCCAAAATTTCGGAAATGTTAAGTGCTCAAGCTGAACTGAGCTCAGGTGGTTTGGCTCTTGAGTCTGTGCCATGGATTCTTAACAGTGGCACTGTTGACACTTGGAGCCATGGGTATTTAGTAGTATCCCTGGGCTCTGCCATTTGTACTTCCCCCACTTCCCAGATACGACACCCAAAAACGTCTCTAGACGTTGCCAATTGAAGTGTCGGGGTAAAGTTGCTGCCAGTTGAGGACCACTGACCTAAGTAAACTCTCAGTCAAGAAAGACTGAAGTCTTCAGCTCTGGATAATTGTCTTTTTCTCTTTGCAGAATCACTGATTTGTGTCTTGCCTTAAGGATGGGGGTGGGACAGCAAAACCAAGCTTTGCCTTGCTTTCATTTGACTAAGTATTCTGTAACTGTGGAGAGGAAGAGTGGAAGAGGGATTTTACCTCCGGAAACAGGCAAGAAAAATAGAGTTTTTCGAGGTTTTCAAAGATGTGAGTTGAACAATTACATGAACAAATTGTTCTTTTGTTCCCTGACGAGGTTAGAGGTTAATTATCAATTCAGTACCACTGACACTATTAATGCAGTAACATTCATGCTTGTGTTTTCCTTTAAAATAGCTGTTGTTCTTTTTATGAGTCAGTCCTTCAGAAGCCCGGAAATTCCCATGCTGTCTTCATTGCAAGTCCTCTTGTCTGTGAGTTTTCCTTTGACAGGTGAATGTTCCCCTGGGATACCCAGCTGACTCAGGTACTGGGTGACTTTGCCTATGAAAACACCTCATTTGCCCCAAGAGATACTCCAGACCTGGACTTCCTTGCTCAGTTAGAACTTGGACCCTTACTGTTTTCCATCCCAGACCCTAACCTTTGGGTCTTTTACTTGGTTTTGGCCAACTTTGGTTTTGGTTTTGATTAGTGCACAGCTGCATTATTTCTTCATTGGTGGAAGGAAGCTGACTTTTGTAATCTGGTTCTGTGTCAAGGGACCATTGTCTGTCCTGTTTGTTTGCCTGTCTTGTGCAGTTTGAAAATCTACCGGCATTTCAGTGAGGCCAACAACTGGTCTCACCTGGAAGATTAAGAAATTCTTCATATTGCAGCCTGCACCAGTTTCTTTGGCCAGTGGCCGAATCCTCCATGTTTGTCTTATGTATTAAGAGTACTCTGCATTAAAAAAAAAATGGATAAAGAAAAAAACTTCCATGCTTGCTAGGAAGAAAGTTGCTCCCTGCAATTTTTGTTGTCTCCTACAGCAAATTGGTAAGTTCTGTTCCTTATTTTTTGATCCATGGATTAAGTTGTAAAAACAAGGCTGTTAATTCTATTTGTATGCTTGCATGAGTGTGCACACATGCACACCTGCATGTAATGGAAAAAAGCCTTCTTAGGAAAGTAATTAGCCTTTTACAAATGTTTGTAATTGTAATTCTTTTATTTGCAGCTTGCGTTCATTCACTTTACTGTCTCTCAACTTGGGGAAATTAATTAGGCATAAAAATTGGACATTTATATGCACTATTGGGGGTAATTAATTCAAACCCACAAATTAAGTATCAAATAGAAGAGAGAAAATAAAATTAGTTTCACATGGTTTTAGAGACTTGTGACTCAAGAATTTTCCTTGATGTTTAGAACAGTTTCATGAGTGAGAATGTAGAAGAGATGATTGAAATATAGGGTGAATGTTAAAAGTTTAAAAATTTATTATAGTAAAAGACACTTCGCCATTGATCCTCCCTAGAATATTCCACCTTGCCTCAAATACACTTACCCTGTTGTTCTTGCCACTTTCAGAAGCAATTCTGGAAGTCCTCTTTCATGTCTTTAGGTGAGACTGAAAGTACAGTGAACGCTGCTTCTGAGTGCCTCCCACCAGGAAAGCAGTAAGAACACTGCGGTGTGTCCTCGTCTACATTATGCAGTGTCTGGAATCCTGTGACCTCTGGCTGTTCCCCAAAGTCAGTAACTATGAGAGCTAAATATCTTGAATTGTTCCAAGACATCAAGGTAGTCACAACAGCACAACTAGAGATACTCATGAAAGACAACTTCCAGATGGTTTCAGAAAGCAGCAAGATGTCTGTAATCCCAGCACTCAGGAGGCTGAGGCAGGAGGATCGTCATAAATTCAGGGCCAGCTTGGGCTACATAATGAGTTTAAGCTCAGGCCCTGAACTGAATACTGAGACCCTGTCTCAAAACAAAGTGGCAAGAATGTTGGGATAAGTGTGTTTCACTGAGGAGGAGTATTTTGAGGGGGTTTAATGACAATGTTTTTACTATAATAAATCTTTTAAAACTTCAGCATTCACCATATTTTTTTAGTGGTGTGATGAAAGGGAGACTGCAGGTTGTTAGGAATACCTGAATTGTATTCTTCGGGCTTGTCTGGAGCTTCATGACCTCATATGAAACCTGAACCACGCTTAGTAGGTTTATGTTTTTCTTTTTTTCTTAGTATAAAGAAAGAAATATTTTAAAAATAAACCAGAAAAAAATCATGAAAGGTAAAACATATGTATATACTGAAAGAAGAAATTCATCACAACTACTCCAGCATTCATTACCTAAGTAATTCAAGAGTTGGGTAAAATTCTTTCATTAAATATGAAATATTTTCTAAATGGGTTTATTGATATACTGCATGCTTCTGCTTATCCCCAAGCTAAATAATAGATTTTAAATCTTTTTAAATTTAGTGGAGCTTCTATTTTGACAGACAGAAACAGATGAAGTAGGATTTAGATGTTAAACAGAACCAAATAATTTTCAGAGAGAAAGTTAAAAAAAAAAATAAAGTGGGTAGATTTGCTGGTCCAAGTATCTGAGGAAACTTAAACACCTGGCAAAGACAGTAGGTTGAAAAAGCAATGATTTCAAATAATGGCCTTGATTACAGGTCAAAGAAATAGATATATATGCTATAAAGAATACTAACATCAGTATTTTTAAATAAAATATGATTTTTATAATTTGATGTGTAAATGTAGAAAGGTTCAGTTTAGGTGTAGTCTGTACTATTATTAAACTAAATACTCGGATAAATTAGATAGGATTGATTGATTTTCATATGTATGTATGTTTGCGTGTATGTATTTAGACAGTGCCTCACTTTGTATTCCAGGCTGATCTTGAACTTACTGTGCAGCACAGTTTGGTTTTGAACTTGTAGTGATTGATCCTACTGCCTCAGCTATCCTGTGTGCTGAGATTGCTGGCATGTGCCACCCCTCTTGGCTTAATAACTTTTATTTTTAAAAAATTGTCTTACTATGAAAAGCAGTATTATTCTAAGACTCTAAAACTTTGCTGTTTTATTAGAGAAAGCCTTAATTTGAGCACCATAGATTTCCTACATTGGAGCCGGGTGTGGTGGCGCACGCTTTTAATCCCAGCACTCGGGAGGCTGAGGTAGGTGGAGCGTTGTGAGTTCAAGGCCGATTTGGGCTACAACGTGAGCGCAAGGCCGGCCTGAACTTCATAGTGCGACCCTGCCTCGAAAAAAATAGGGCTGGGAATTTGGCTCAGTGGCCTAAGCACCTGCCTGGCAAGCACGAGGTTGTTAGTCCGATCCCCAGTACTGCAAAAAAAAAATTCCTACATTGATTGAAGTGATCAAGTAAGTTATTTTTGTTTCCACAAAATATTTAAAACAATGAAAATGTAAAGCATATGTGTTCAACTAAATTAGTAGACTTAGAGTTATTTTGGCCCTCATGGCACATTTGAGACTACCTGGAAACATTTTTGATGGTCGTAACTGGGGGAAGTTGCTGCTAGAATTTTAATGAGCAGAGACCAGGGTTGATGCTAAATATCTTGTAGCACCCCACAGTAAAGAACTAGCTGGTCCAAACTGTAGTTTCGTGAGGTGGTGAAACCCTGAATTGAATCAAATTCAAGCATTATAAAAAGGTTTACTCCTCTGATGCTACAGATCGTAAGATAATGCCATGTTTATAGCTATTCCATTTACAATGCCTATGTAAAGAAAATTCTTGTTACGTTGAAATTCATCTATGTTTTTGTATCATTTATTAACAAAATTCCACTGTATGGATATACCACAATTTGTTATTCATTCACCAGTTAGAGGGCATTTATTTGAAGCTTTGGGCAATTGATAAAATGCCCATAATGATTATATATTAATACTTTGACCTTTGTTCCTGGTTCCTCAGAGAGAGATTCTAAATCCCTGGAACTTCTTGCATAAAAAGAGAGTCTTTGTTATTTGTGAGCTGCATGGAAAGAAGAGAAGATGACTTGGGATGGGGCTTGTCTCCTGAAAGATCAACTGTGTGATTGGAATTGGGACTTGGAGCCATCTGACCTCTGGGGAGGGGAGTGTGGAGATTGAGTTCAATCATGTGATTTATCAATTGGGTCTACATAATGAAAGCTCAGTGAGAAGTATGGACAGCCAAAATGCTTTCAGGTTGAAGAACAACACATCAATGTACCAAAAGAGTGTCAATGAAAAACAATTAGATAGTTAAACAGAACCAAATCTGGTTTTAAAGATCTAATTGGCTTTTATAATGATTCATGAACCAAGCAGCACTCGTACTACAAAATAGAAAGGGGCTCCAATGAACTAGATGAAGTGGGTGAGTTTTATAGGCAGGAAAAAGCCAAGGACAAAAAGAATGATAAATAATGAATTGGTCATTTCAACATTACCTTCCTTGTGGGTTGTAAATAGAATCTTGTTGGCTTAATGGGAGTTGGCTTTATCTGTCTCCTAATTTCTCAGAAAGTCAGATCTTACAATGGACAGCTTAGGTGTCTGTTTGGCAGTAGGGAACCCTAGCATGAATTTGGGGCTGGCTGCCTTTGATTTAAAGGATTAGTTGCCACCCTCATTCTACTGGAGGAGCACATAGAAACTGTCACTTTGCTTCTCAGAGTTCTGCCTCTTTGTTTGGATGGTCCTAATTTTTATCCCTCATAGTAACTGTAATTATATTTGTCTTAGTAACTTTTTTCTCATTGCTGAGACAAAATACCCAGTGCCCAATGTTAAAGGGAGGAAAGGTTTATTTAGCCCACAGATTGTAGAGGTTTCAGTCCATAATTGGCTGGCTCTAAAGCAGAGTGACACATGGCAGAGGAGAACAGTTCTTGCCCAGTGGACTGCAGCAAAGCACTGAAGGAGAAAGGATAAGTCTCTTTCTGTCCCTTATATTGTATGTAGGCTACTCACTTTAGGACAAGTGTAGCATACCCTCAATCCCATCATTGGACCATGACTTAATCACAAACTAGATTCAGCCATCTCTGAAAACCCTGCCCACCATGACTGCATGAGACGTGGGGGAACATCTAGACATAAACCATTAACATTCTGGCCCTGGCCCCTCAAAGACTCAGACATCTAGACACAAACCGTAACAATATGAGGAAGCTTTTCTGAGTTCTGTAACTGCTCTATTGAGTTACCGACACTTGAGGAGGTTGTGGGAAGTCCTGGATTTGTAGCCAGTTCATCAAAAGTTCAGGTGGCATCAGTAGTTCTTGTTGGAGACTACATTTAAAGCTGTGGAGTATGACACTAATTCTTGATGGTTAGGATCAGAATGGTACTACAGTATACCCATGGCAAGTAAACATTCATGTACATGTCTTATGTTTTAATTCTCTTGGAGAAATTCCTAGCGATCTAGAAACATACAATTCCCATCCTGTTAGATGTCAGATGAACCGAGTTCATGGTCTCACAGTATTGAGGAATGAAGTTGCAACCCAAAGGAGGAAGTTAGCAGTTTTATTGGAAATAAGGAGAAGAATACCTCCTGGATTTCTGGGATGGGTCCAGGGTGCATGGCCACTGATGCTCTTTGTCAGGGGTAATTGGTACAACAAAATTACAACATGGGTACAATATAGGTCAAACTGCAATCAACCTATAGGATTGCAAGTATCACTGCTTAGCTAATATTGATCCAATAGGGAAATGAGTCATAGCAAGATTATATGGAAAGAACAAAGGCATTTTGGGGAGGGAAAAGGGAGTATGGGTCTGATGTTCTGGTTACTCACCCACATGTCTGATGCCTGTCTGAGCCCACTGGACCAAATGGTGCAGATTAGGGGGTAATCTCATGATGCGTACCTCTGCAGGCCTGGCTATTGGCGTCTATCCTAGAGGACCACCTATCCAGAGCCGCCTCCAGGCACAATTCTGATGTCTTTATTTTTCCTCAAAGGCCTAGTTCTTTTCTGACTGCTTGTTAATTTCTATATATAATTTAGTTGTTTTTAATACTAGGAGTGGAATTTCCAAGTTTAATATATATATGTATATATATGAAACTCAAATTATTTTCCAAATTAGTTGTAACAGTTTGTATTCCTACTGACAATTTTAGGAGTTTCAGTTCCTCTTACCAGTGTTTGGCTCTTCAGTTCCTGAGAAAGGAGTTTTAAGTCCATGGTATAGTTGTCATTTTATTTCCATGTCGTTTACTGGCTTTTCTACACATTTTTGAGACTTTTTTTTTGATGCATACATATTTAAGACTTACATCTTTATGATGTTTATCATTGTTGCTCATCTTATTCCAAGTTCTGAAGTCTATTTTCCTGATATTAATAAATACAATCCAGCATTCTTTCAGTTAGTGTTTGAAGTGCATATTGAGATGACAAACTTTTCACAAATGACTAGAAAGCTCATATTGTGAGTTTTATGGAAAACACATGGTTTCTGTTACATACTCTTTTTTTCCCCTTAAAAACATTGTAAAATGATGAAATGGTTCCTTGCTCTCTGACCTTAAAAATCATGCTGCAAGTTATTTGGTTCATGGTGTGTTGACTGTTACTTTAGGTTTAGTGTATTGACCATCATTAGATTTCTTGTGACAAGATATCATTGGTTGGTTGTTTTGTTAGACGTCTCTGCCTTTTAATTTGAGTAGTTAAACCATTTGTATTTATTGACATGGTTGAATTAAAATTTTATCGTCTTTTGTTTTACATATTCTTTTTACCTGTTTTGGGTTCCTTAGTGATCCATTTTATTTTTTCTAATGACTTATTAGCTTTTCTTTCTTTAAAAACATCCACTAGTGGTGGGCTGGGGACAGACCACAGCTCTAGGCCACTGATGGCAAACCTTTCAGAGACCAATTGCCCAAACTGCAACCAAAAGCCCACTTATTTATCACAAAGTACTGACTATAATTACACTGAGATTTTGGTGTAGAAAACACAACTCATACACTTGGCTCCTATGCTGCCAGAAAGGGCTCTGTGTGCCCACTGTGCCATGCATGCCATAAGTTAGCCACAATTGCTCCAGGCTCTGGGTTTAATCTCCAACATCACACACATACAGAACAAAAGAAAAAATAATTGGTGGTGCTGCTAAAGTTGAGAAGGCCTATAATATAATTTCTTATTTTGTTAAATCTCTTTTACTGTGATTGCAAACAAAAAAAATCTTTATATTCATCTTTATCATTTCAGTATTTTTCATTTCTTTGTGCAGATCCAAATTTCTATCTAGTAACAAAATCTTGCCAGGAAAATGTAACATTCTTTGTGCTGTGTCTGCTGCCATGAGATTCTGTCAGTTTTGTTGTCTACAAAAGTTTTCTTTTCACTTTTCATTTTTGAGTAATATTTTCATTATGCATGGAATTTCACACTGACTCTACTTTTTTCCACACTACTTTAAGTATGCCACTCCATAACTGTAAAAAATCAGTAGCTACCATGGGTTTTGGAAGCAGGAAGGGAGGGATGATAGGTAAAACACAGGAATTTTGGCAGGGTAAAATATTCTGTATGAAACTATAATGCAAAAAAGAAACCATAAAGCCATTGAATGTAATGTCAGAACCCATAGAATTATACATTACAAAGAATAAAGCTTCCTTAATTTACACAAATAGTTGCTAATATGATGATTATAATTGCATTATTTACCATAATTATATTACAATAAGAAATTGTAACAAGCACTGCACTAATGCAAGTTGCTAATGATAGAACTGGGTGGGCGGACCCAGGAGGCCTGGTCCAGCATGTAGAATTCTATATAGTATCAGTTCTATGACTACAAAAGTGCCAAAAATAAAATATATTAATGATTTTTTTAAAAAAGTATGCCAATTCTTTGCATGTCTTGCACAGATGAGAAGTCTGTGGTAAATCTTTTATTTTTTATCTGTAGTGTGTCTCCTTCTTTCTCTGTCTTTTTCTCTCTTTTACTAACTGCCCTTGTGTATTTTCCATGTCTGGTTTAATATAGTTTGACTATACTATGTCGACTCACTCACACACACGCTCCTGTGTGCATGTGTGCTTTCACCTTGCACAGGGCTGAGTTTCTTCAATCTGTAAGAGTTTGTCTTCTTTTATTTTTTTTTCTAATCTTCCTATGTTTCATTGTTCCTATTCTCTTGACTCTGTCACTTCCTTACCCCTCTATTAGTTTGATGGTGTCCTGTTGTTTTCTGTCTTTGCATTCAAGCTAGCAGAGAGGTTTGGATTGATTCGTCCGGGCAGCTTCCAATCTGGGCTTCTCAGTTGAATGGAGACCACCTCAGAAGTCACTCTGTTGAGTCGGCTGCGGTGTGCACCGTGGAGCCGGGGCGCTTGCAGCAGATTGTCTCAGCAGCCTATTACAGAAAGGAGATTTCCAGGGAAAGATGCCATCGGGATGTTGAGGACTCCACAGTCATCCCGTGCGAGAGAGAAACATAATTTTCACACTTAATCCTATAACACAGGCTGCACAGGAGCCCTGGGTGCCCCTGCACGTTCCGAGGAGACGGTTACCCCCGTGGCACCTGGAGGACGCTGGAGGAAGGGTCAGGAGAGAGCCACCCGGGAGGGGCAGAGGAAGGCGCCAGTGGCACCCGCAGGCGCGTCCTTAGTGATGCGCTGAGGACTGGACACCAAGTCCCGGTTCCTATGACCACAGTCTGCACGTCCCACCCTGATGGCACTTGTCTGAAGTTGGCACGGAGAAAACAGCTTTTAAGGAATTGACTAATGAATCCCTGTGCTGAAGGGTAATTGTGGGGAAAGATAAGCGAGCATTAGTTGTGAGGAGATCCCGTCCTTTCCTGGCTGAGGCTCCTACTTGCGATTGACTTGAGCGGTTTCACCGCGTGAGGCAGTTCGCAGTGAGCAAAGCAGTGCAAGGGCTTTGGAGTCAGATTTCCCTGCTATAGTGGTGGCGCCGGGACCATTGGCTGTGTGACCTTGGTCACTCACAAAATCCTCTGGGCCGGGGTTAGCCTGAGCTACTGCTGTGCTCATTCTAGTACGCAGGTGCTTTTGGATACATATGCTTGACTTCCACAGGGGCTCCAGGAGACTATAAAAGGGAAGTAAGAGGGAGTCTGCAATAGAAACCTGGTCAAATAACATTGCCTCAGTGATCAGAAAAAAATTAACAGCAGTGTCTCAGAGACTTTCTCGAAGTCTGCAGAGTCTTAAGGACCACAAGGCAGTTATTGGGGACTCAAGGGTGCAGCCCAGAGTCGGAGCCAGATTGCATTCGCTTGTCCGCCAGAACGGCTCTGGCGCAGCAGCAGCAGCAGCAGCAGCAGCAGCAGCAGCAGCAGCAGCAGCAGCAGCAGCAGCAGCAGCAGAAGCAGCAGCAGCAGAAGCAGCAGCAGCAGCAGCTGCGTGGAGGACATAGCACGTCCCGGGCACCTGTGACCGCCTGACCACAGGAGGCGCTGCAGGTTTCTAGCCTTGGCTCTTCTCTGTGTATGTTCCTTTGGGAGTTACTTTCCCATTAATTCAGGTCATTTTGTTTTTCTTGTGAGGCTTTTCACCTGTTTGGAGTTAAGCTTTCTAAATGATGTACATACATTCTTCGCAGAGCTCTTTGTATCTTTTGAATTATTTTTAACCTTACAAAATACTTTTTTTCTTGTGTAGGTAAAACAGCATCAAATTAGTAAGTGGCAAAGAATGAAAGACTCTGTTCCTCGGATATCTGCTAGCTGGTACTGAGCTCACTCTTGAGTCCTGGTGCTGTGACTGATACAAGTGGCACAACCCTCATTTAAAGAGTCTGTTTCTGTTGAGCTAGTTACAGAGATAAGCTTGCTAGGACTCAGTTTACAACTTGTAAAAAAAAAAAAAAGCATGGTTTTTTTGAATTATATCTTCTGCCTCTGAAGTTCAGTGCAGCTCTCATAGTTTGTGTCTCAAGGCTATTCTGTATTGATGACCAATGACATGCCTTTTCCTACATAATAGTAATTCCAGCTAATACTTGGTGAGTGCTTAACATCCAAAATACTTGGTGCATTTTACCTCTTGAAGTTTTTTAAAAACTCACCAGGAATGAGTATTATTATTATTTCCACTCTGTAGCATGAGGGACTTAACTACAGGGGCATGGTACACAGTCTCTATGAGGTCACCCAGTGGAGAGAGACTTGGCAGAGGCAAAATTTCAAGTTGTTCTCAGTGGCTCTGTAATCCTGACTGGGAATAGTGCAGAAAATGCTCCAAGGTACAAAGCCAAACTTCAAGCAAAGAGACCGGATTATGTTAATTACAGTGAGGACAAATGGCCAAGACAGTAAAACCCATGACCGTGACACACAAGCCCATGTGAACCATTGCTTCATGAATCTGGGAGCCCTGAGAGTGCGACAGTGTGAAGTGTCCGACTTCTCAAAACTCTGTCAGACACAGCACATATAAAACGTTCTTAGCACCTCATAGCCATTAGTCCGTATTAGTCTGCATGTTTCTATGAAGTGACCGGCATGGATTCAGACCATTTTCTTTGTTTTAACAATTTTCTCTCCAGTGATTTGGAGAGAAATCTGGGAAACTTCTAATATTTATCTGAGATGATATTGATCTGCATCTATAAAGATTATAAATATGTTGAGAATGCCAGTTTCAAGAAGAAAAATTTCTCATGTTTTGCCTCAGTGTTGCTTTTAATGCAGCAGGAGAGGGCCTGTGTAACGTGGACCTAGAAGCTGGATGCCTCAGGCTTTCCACATCTCCCTGGCACAAAGGCCTGAGAAATCCAGAATGGAAGGCATCCTCAGGGAAGAAAAGAGCCAGAACTATGGGCCTCAGGGGAAGGGTGGGTTGTCTGTCACTCATTTAGACATTTCTCAAACCATCCAAATTTGTTCCTGCTTTGAATCTGAAGGTGAAGGCTATGATGAAAGGCCAGGTTAAAAATATATCAGTGAAAGCTAGATATGGTGGCTCATGCCTGTAATCACAGCACATGGGATGCTGAGGCAGGAGGATTGCTGTGAGTTTGAGGCCAACCTGGATTACCTAGGGAGACCTTGTTTCAAAAACAAAACAAAACAAAAAAACCAAAATGTATCAGTGTAGGCCAATGAGAGCACAAGGTGTGATGACCTGGGTGTCAGCACTGAGGGACAGCCCCTTGGTGTGGAGTTCAGGGGTTGGCAGTCTACACATAGAAAAGTGATAAAGAGGGCCATGGTGGGACCTTCCCCAGGCATCAGTCAGCACAACAGTGAGCCAGAGCAGAAGGACTGAAAGCTAAGGGCCAGTCAAGAAGACCAGACCAAGGGACACACGCGAAATCTCCTGGAACAGTCAGGAGGAACTGAGGTGTCTGGAGGTCCCTCAGAATGGGCGATTGAGCTAGCGGACATACTTGGTGGCTGCTATCACAGTCCAGTGGGTGTCTGCAAGTCTATGGGCAAAATCTGGTTTGTGGAGGGGTTGTGTGGCTCTTGCCCACTTGGTCTCCTTAGAATTTATGAATCATCAGGGTACATGAGAGATAATTGGAATAGGACAGAGTAGTTTGTGCTGAAAGCTTGCAGCTTCTTAAAGTCTTTCCCGTGAAAAGCTAAGGCTAAAAATAGATCATCCTCTGACAGATTAAAAAAATCACATTAAGGGGGTAGTTGTTTTACACTGTTCAGCTAGTTCTTGAAGAGTTATTTTTTAATACAACCCATGAAGTTTACATTACATGATGTTTACATTCATCATAGGGAGGGGGTACGTGTATGTAGCACATCCTTTTTTTTTTTTTTTTTTTTTGTGGAACCAGGGATTGAACTCAACCTCTTGCCTGCTAGGCAGGCAGTCAGGCGCTTAAGCCATGGAGCCAAACTCCCAGCCCTAGTTTTTTGAGGCAGGGTTGCACTATGTAGCTCAGGCCGGCCTTGTGCTCGCGTTGTAGCCCAAGCTGGCCTCGAACTCACAATGCTCCTCCTACCTCAGCCTCCCGAATGTTGGGATTAAAGGCATGCACCACCACACCCAGTTTATAACACATCTTTGTTCTTTTTTACTCCCCTTCCCCTCCCCTTCCCTACCAGATCCCCATCCTGATTTTCATTATTATTATTACTATTCACACATTTTACACATTTACCACATATAATATTTACATTCATTGTGGGTATTTAGTAGATGTCCTTTTTAAAAGACGACCATCTTCAACTCCACCTGCAGTGTGGGATAATTTCTTGAGATTGCCAGGGAGCAGAGCATGCTACTCTTGGAAAAAATCTTTCAGCAGCAGGTGTTGTTTCTTTTTCTCTTCAAGACATCAGAAGATCAAGGAACCATGAAATATGCCCTAATTTGGCTGAGCTTCTAATCGTACACTAAGAAATGTAACTCTGATGGCGCTGTGAACAAATGCCCTTTAGCACCTGCTTTTGTCATCTTGGTTTGTTTTTCTTCCCATTACATCTTATATCTTCTAATTTAATTTGTGTCAGGCTCCTCTCCTCTCAGCTGTCCGGGCTGAGAGCAGACATACATTACAACTGGAGTTCTTGCAGCTTATAGCGCAGGCATTAAGCCTGGAGCACCGGCCAAATCATGCAGACTGCGAGGGACACACTTACCCAGCCTTATCCCACTGCGCACTGGTAACTTGAGAGTGCAGGTCCAGTATGAAGTCTGCAGAGCTCGAAAACTCAGAAAATGTATCCTAATCCAACAGGGCACTTTGGAAGGATGAGGGGAGAGGACTTAAAAGGACTTTGGGTCAAAGAGTGACTCTTGCTGGAGCTCTGTAGCCTGAAGAGGGACTTTGGCCAGAGTCATCCCTGTGACTGTCCCTCCATACTTCCGAGTCAAGCCGTCCATATCTCGGGAGCCAGCAGCAGACACACCTCCAACCAGGAGACTGGAATTTTAGAAAGTTTCATTTTGGTCCCACACTTCACACAATGCCAAGGAGATGGAAATGGACACAGATGAGTTGGCACACAGATGTGCCTTGATTTATGATGGGGTGACGTACTAACAAACCTACTTCAACTTGAAAGTAATGTAAGTTGAAAACGCATTTTATACACATCATCTCCAACCGTAGCAGCACGGTGCACTGTAGAGTGTCAGTGGCCTGCATGATTGCCTGGGTTCCGGGCCTCCCTGCACTGCCCAGCATTACAAGGCAATGCAGTGTGGGCCGCCAGCCTGGGAAGCAGTTCACATTCAAAGTCCAAAGTATGGGTTCTCTGGAATGTATCTAGCAGTGTTGTAAAGTCAAACCATTGTAAGTCGGGGACCATCTGTACTTTCTGGGTTGGGTCACAAAGTGAGCTTAATCGTAAGTATTCTCACTACTGTTTCCCAAAGAGAAGTGCAAATTACCTGCAGAGTTGAGCAGACAGAACGAAAATGTAAAACTCTCTCCCACTGAGCGGCACCACGTCCTGTCAGCAGTGGTGGGGTTTCCCTAGATCTGTTTTCTACTAAAGCCACTTACTCCTGTAACTTCCCCAGGACCTCAAGGGATACTGGCAATCAAATGGTGCATTAAACAGCCCATAAATTTATCTCCAGGACTAAAATAATACTTGAGGGCAAAGACAAAGCTGCCTCATAAATTAAAGTCATAGCCTTTGATGGGACAAAGTAAGTCCAGACATAATCCAGAATACATAAGAGAATTTACATTATGGTTAAAAGGGCACTGTAAACCAGTGGAGCAAAAAGGGTATTGTTGCAAAATACATCATTCATTACTCACCTGTGTCTTATGATAAAATATATTAAAAATCACAAGTTTAAAGACATTCTAAAAGCACCAGAAGGAAATGTTGGGAGAGTTCTTTTGTACCTTGAAGCAGAAAAGGTCTTTCCTTTTCCAAGAAACAGAAAGTGAAAGATTAGTTTCAATACCTTAAAAGAATTTTTGTATGCCAAATTATACTATAAGCATGTCAAAAGAGAAATTGGAAAACAAGTTGTAACACCTGTAACAACCAAACACCCCCAAAATACAGATTTCCTAAAAATGAATTTAAATAAAGTATTTTAAACAGAAAGGCAGCATAGTACGCCCATTCTGCATTTTGGCTTCTGGCATAGGGAGGGCTTCTTCATACTTTTGCAGAGCTATGTTTTCTTGGAGGAATCATAATTTTTAAAACCAGTACTCTATTGATGCACATGTGAGTTTGGCTTTCAGAAAAACCTTTTATTACTGAATCATTTTTAGAAAAGGATAATTGGGATGTTCGGGAACGTAGACTACAGTTCGAGTTTTGGCTCTGTCAGTTTCAAGCTACATGATCTTGTGCAAGCTACTGTCTTCCTCTTCATCTGTGTAATGGATTTGAAGTTAACAGCACCAACTACATGAGACTGTTGTAAGCATTCGGTGTGTAAATATATAGGTAAACGATTTAGAATAGTTCCTGACCCAGGATAAATGTGATGGAAATATTAGCTTTTAGTATTTTTTTTTTATCTTCATCACTGTGTCATATAGAAATTTTGCTGACTTTGTAAGCATTTGCTTTTATAATATTTAAGATTCATAGCAAGAGAAAATTAAAGAGGGAAACTAAATAAATTTAAATGCTACTTCCTAAAGTACTGAGTGAGTTCCCACTCTTGTTTCTTGTGATTCAGTGAGAGTTGCTTAGAAACTCAGCTTGTGGGGCACCATTTAGATGTCAGTGGAGGTGAGGAGTGGCTCTGGAAGCCGCATGGTACTAGGCATGCTAGGGGATTCTACTACAGAGGGACCCACGCGGCAGTGTGAGAAACACTGCTAACCGCCCCCTAGGTGCATGATACTCGAATTTAGGTATAGGGCCTGTGAGAATATGATCTGTTTCAAGCTGCTGTAAGTTAAGCCATAGATTAGCTATAATAGACATCATAAACCAATCCAAATGAGAATTTTTCAGTGAGGTATCAGAATTTATGAGGTTGGCTTTATTGAAGCATTATTACTTCAAAACTGTCTTCTGAGTATGATTATTGTTATTTTGCATCCTGATTTATGTGGTAGGTGAGGGAATTTAATTTCTAATTCATCCCTTATGCCAGTACATAGTCCCTTAACACATTCTTGTTAATATTTTAGTGCCGTTTAGAGCTACTAATGAAAGGAAAAAGTTTGTTGGCTTCAAGATTGCTTGTTGCTCTGTAAGAGCAAGATCAGCGGCATAAAAAGGAAGTGTACAAATCCTACTTCATCATGCTGAACTAGGAAATGTTGCGAAAGTTAGTGAACTTCCCTGAAAATCGATTGCTTCTTTTATAATATTATGATGCTGATACTTAATGCTTAGTTTTTCCAGTGCCCAGAGATGTTCAGGAAGAGGCAGTCACACAACAGGTATCCAGTGAATAGTAGGCATAATTCAGTTAGAGCTGACATTTCCAAGGCATTCTGTTCTGGTTGTCTGATGCCCCCTCCTGGACAGTCTAGACCTGGATTAATGAGGATCAGCATTACTTGTTTGAAACTCAGGGTCAAGTTGTATCTAGAAGTATATTAGGAAGACTGAAATCAAAGCCAGAGCCAAACCTCCCAAGAGGAAAATCCAGAAAATGGGATAGAGGCCAAAGGAACTAAATAAAGATGGAGGGCAGAGTCTGGAGGAATATTTTGAATGATAGTATCAGTTATTGTAGTCACTTTTTACTGACCAGAATTGACATAGGGTTTTTCAGTTAATCTTTGTAGGAGTAGATCACAATGAACTATGATTAGTTAACATTTTCTTAGATATGACACTAAAAGCACAAGGATCCTAATAAAAGAATAAAGAAATTGGACTTCATCAAGATTTAAAAATTTGTGTTTTAAAGAGCACTGTCAAACCAGGTATGGTTGTGTATGCCTGTAATCCCAGCACTCTGGGAGACTGAGACAGGATAATAGTAAGTTTTAGCCCAACCTGGGCAGCTTAACAATGCACTGAGACCCTGTCTCAAAAATAAAAAAGTGCTGGGTATGTAGTTCAACATGAAAACCCTGGGTTCAATCTCCAGCCGCCCCGCCTCACCCCCCAAAAAAAGAACACTATGAAAGAATAAAAAGACAGTACACTGGCAAACCATGTGTCTGATAAAAGATCTGTGTCCAGAATATATGAAGAAGTCTTGCAACTCAGTATTAAAAAAGACAAAGTATCCGATTTAAAAATGGGCAAAGGATAGGAACAGACATCCCCTGTAAAAGGATACAAATAGAAAGTAGCTTATGCAAATCTGCTCAGCGTCATTAGGGAATTGCAAATGAAAAACACAATGAGACATCACCACATATTTACTGGGAAGACTTGACTCAAAAAGACAAACAATAAGGATATGAAGAAATGCACTGTTGGAGGAAATATAAAATGGTACTTTGGAAATTAGTGTGGCCACTTCCTTAAACTGTTTTGCACAGTTACTGTAAGACTCAGCAATGCCACTTCCGCATATATATTCAAAGGAAATAAAACACGGGTCCACCCAAAACTGCACACAAATGCTCATAGCAGCACTGTTTACAGCAGCCTAGAGTTAGCAACAATACAAATGACCATCCACTGATGAATGGGCACACAGGATGTAGTATATTAATATGGTGGAGCATTCGGCAATAACAGTAAAGTACTGGTAGAGTCTGGGTAAGTCTTGAAAACATGCTGAATGAAAGAAAATTTCAAAAAGACCACATAATGCATAATTGCATTCACATGAAATTTTCCACATAGAGACATCTGTAAAGATAGAAAACAGATGAATATTTATCAGGGAATGGGGGAATAGAGGGAGCTGGGGAATGACTACTGATTAGTATGAAGTTCCCTACTGGGTCAATGAAAATGTTCTAGAATCAGATAGCAGTGATGGCTGTGCAATTCTGTGACTATACTGAAAACCACTGAACTATAATCCTTGAATATGTGCATTTATGGTACACAGTTAATCAAGTAGTTAAAATATTAAACAGATGAAATGCTTGAGAGCTGCCAAAGACTACATTGGCTAGGATGATTCATAAGTAATCTGTCAGCTCCAAACCCTGGGTTCTTGACCATATTGTTCTAATGTTTGAAGGCCATCCTGAGATAGAGAACCTGAAGTGTCTTCAACAAGCAGTTTATGATCTCAGACCTACTGGGTTGTGAAAATTATCATCTTGGCTCAACGTTTCATTGAGGAGTAATCTCAGGATGCTGAAGGATTTTTTTGGTTGCTAAAACTCTGACAAAGTAGGCTGCTTTGTAGGGCAGAGAATATGTTCTGGGATACACTGAGCCTACATGCTCTGAAGCTGGTGTATTTCAGAATCACTTGTTGATCTCAAGGATACAAATATCCAGGCTCGGCCCAGACACACAGAGGTCAGAACCCACAATGCCTTTTCTCCGCGGGGTGGTCTCTGTAATAAAGCAGTGTTAACTAAGGAGTTCCAGCAGAGGTTATTCCAGTTTCCACCCTAGATGGCCTCTGAGGGAGCAGTGGGGTGCTTCAAGGCCAGCCACAGCATTGCCATGAGGAGCAATACTTTTATATTGGGGGATCCAATACATATTTAAACTATGTTGGTAAAAATAATTTATCCTCTGTCTTGGTTACTTTTCGCTCATTGCTGAGACGAAATACCGGACACCCAAAATTAGGGAAGGAAAGGTTTATTCTTACAGTTTCTCGGGAGTTTCAGTCCATACTTAAGTTGGCTCCAAGATAGTGTGACATGGCAGGCCTGCTGTTCATGGCAGCTGCAAGCTGCAAGCCGCAAGCTGCGCTGGCGAGAGAGAGAGAGAGAGAGAGAGAGAGAGAGAGAGAGAGGCGCGGAAGCGGAAGCGCAAGAGGAAGACCCGCCTTCCCTTACACAGTATGTCAGCTTCACCCTTGGGCGGGCACAGCACTCACATTGCCAGACAACAAGCCAATAATAAACCAGTAACTCAGCCCCATCAAAATTATATGAGGACTTGGGGGTACATAGTATACCCAATACATCCTCCCAGAAAATAGCTCGAATAATCAAGAAAGAATAAGAACTTTTAAACAGAATTCATCCCAAATCTTCCACCAGAGAAAAATACTGTTTTATAATTTGATGAATACAAGCCTAAATACATGTCTTGGAGCCTACCCAGAGATAGTCTTAAGACAATTTTACAGAGGTGTGATAGCACAGTCAATACGATTATATATTTTTTTAATTTTTAAATTTTATTTTAAAGATAATAAAACCCAACAAAGCAAAACAGAATAAATCCAATCAAAACAAAGACATGAAATTGGTACAGAACTCAGAGCAGGATACTAGGAAAACAACAATGGCTACCATAGTGTATCTCTTTATCTTCACAATATTTGTCCATTCCATCAGTTATAGCAAAATCAAACCAAAAACAAAACAGAATAAAAACAATCAAAAAAGGATATTGAATAAAGCAAAACAATTAGAACAAAGCAAAAACAGTGAGAACAATATTGGATTTGAAAGACAAAATAGAAGGAAATCCCCCATATTTGCTACATTGCAGGCTGTTATCCTCCCAGTAGATGCTCAGATCACCTGCCACAAGCCTGCAAAGTCAGCCAAACAATACAAGCATTTAGTTGCTTTATGTACCTTAATTGCCATCAAGTCAGCCTGTCCCCTGAACCAGCCAGTTGCTTGGGGGTGGGAGGAGTTCCTGATTCTCAGCTTGTACTCTGGTAGGCTCATGGGGGGCGCTGACTTCTCTCTTCTGAGGCCTATCAGAAAGGCTGGCTAGTTGGCTTGCTGGTTGGCTCCTCCCAGTCCCAGGAGGTCCCAACATGATTATCTTTTAAAATTGCTACGAGTGTATTTGAGGTTTCTATAAGGGAGGCATACTTTATTTTTAAAGCGAAGAAAATAGACTGGCATTGGTTCTGTACTGTGTCATGAGAGTCACCATTTTACGTGAAGCATAAAGACCACCTCCGCTTTTAAATTCATATCCTAAACCAAGACATGACAAAACTCTCATGGATATTTATTGCATTATCCTTTTTCCTCTGTGTACTGAAAGACTAATAAAAAATTTAAGATGGTTAATGTCTACCTTAAATTTTCATCAGTCCTGGACATACGGTTAATTTTTTTTTTTTTTTTGAGTGCTTTCTAGAGGTATGAATGTATATAGGTCCTTAGACATAAGGATTGAATTTATAAATTTTAAATTAATTTTTGTTACATGTAGAAGGATAGAATATTAGTTTTGTTTACTGATTTCCCTTATAATTTTCAATTCTGCTGTGCCAAGAATCGATGTACAAGCTACTCTACAAACCTCATTGTAGACTGTAATAATCATACACTAAAGACACAGCCAATACATACTCACTGAAATTCTAGAATTTTTCAGAGTCAAATTTTGTGTCCCTGTATTCATTCTTTCCATCTTTGGAATATTCTTCTTTGATACTTGGGAAAGTCTATATAAGACTGAAATTTTAAATTATTTTTCTTTAAATTTGAGACAAGGTCAAACTTGTGGTCATCCTCCTGCCTCAGTCTCCCAAGTGCTGCAATTCTAGCTGTGCACACAACATCCAGCTGAAATTCTTAACTCTGAGAGCAAGAGTTAATTGATCTAAAAAAGGAAATTAGTTGGAAAAAATATGAAACATTATTGTTTTGAAAAGTATTAGTTGTTTCTCAAGAGAAATGCTTAATTTAACCTGTGGAAATGATGAACCAAAGCAAATCTTTCTTATTCATGGTTAAATGAATTCATTAGTAAGGACTAAAGAAACTTCTTGAAAAAACTGACAGAACCCTCTAATGTTAAATAGTAGGACTTTTAAATATAAAGATATGTAGCTGATATTTTTCCCCCTCACATATAACTGCCTTTCCCCTATTGTTTGTATGAACCAATATTCTTTTTTTAAAGATGTATTCCTCCTTCTAGAAAATATTAAAAGTATTTTGGGATATCCATAAATAGGCAAAAACAGGTTTAATTCCAAGGGATTTTGCACATAATATAACTTGTCTGCTTGTTACCACCTCCACCCTTGTAATTGGAGAGCTTGATAAAAGTGAGAATTAAACTTCCTTTTAAAAGCACAGAAACACCAAGCACTTGTTAAAACTTTCCCCTTTTACATGGCCCTGGGGCCTGTGCTGGCTCACAGGAGCTGCTCACCTGCTGTGTGCCGGATGGGAGTTTTGCTGAGCCTGGTGGCAGGGCCTGCAAGGCGAGGGCTGGGGTTAAGGGGTGGACGGAGCAGTTCCTGATTTAGAAGGATTAATGTTAGAAAATCGACTATTTTATTATATGTGCTTAGCACTTTCTGCCAATTATCACACATAGGTAGTGTTAGAACAAAGAAGCCAAAGACAGAAGATATTAAAAAATAACAATATAGATTGACATTAAAAGTACAGAGCACTGCTCCGCTTTTTAGCCAGAGAACCATGTCAAATGCCCTTGAGAAGGCCTTCTTATAATGACACCTGCTTGTTACCCACACCACAATTGAATAAAAGCCCTGGCTGATGCAGAAGAAATTCTGAGGCTTTCCTTGGAATGTTGCGCCTCCGTGTCACCAAATCTTGGGAGAACTCTGGGCTTGAGCTCCCTTCATGGAGGGAAAAATGGGGTTGACTGGGCTGAACGTTCACGTAAGAGCCCTCAAGTTGTAGGGATGCCTGCTTGTTTAGAGGGAGATCTTTACATTTCAGGCAAATGTCAGGCTGAGTTTGCATGATCCTCCCAGAGAGGCGAGGGCATCTGCACAGGCCACTACGCAGCATGGAGAAGGAGCTAGGAGCTGTCAGGCTTTGCTCAGATCGCTCCATTGTGGATTGTACTTCCTTCACTGATTATGGCTGGAGGCCCCAGTGAATCACTTCGGGAAGCTGTACTGAGAGGATTCAAAATGTTTAGAAGTAGCTTTTAGAGGCTGAAACAAATAGGATTCTCCACTGCTGGGTGCCAAAAGGTCAGTACCATAGCACCAGAGCTGCGGGACCCTGAGGAGGAGCAGTGTGGGGGTTACAGAGAGAGCGAGGGCTGAGACTCCCCTGAGGTGACCACCACTCTATTATTATCAGTGTAGGCTCCTTATTTGATTTATTGAAATGGAGGCTCTTTCAAAGACCGCTCAGTTTACAGTTTCCAAATGTAGATAGTTGGATATTGTGGAGAACATCACTGTATATAAAGATAACATTTTACATTTTCTTCAGTGAAAATTAAATTTTCAGTCCTGGCTCTGACCTTGTGACCAGGAAATTTCATCTCTATGCCTCACTCTACAAGGAATTAGCATAAAATAGTAGATGAGAATGCAATCTCAAGTTACAAAATATAATACCAATATACTCTTATTAAAATTGTGGTGGCTCTGTGAACCTGAGAATGAAGGCTTTGGTAGCTTTCAGGCTTTCTGAGATTTCACCAGTAGAGTTCAAGATGAAATCTTAATAGCAGGTGCAAGATGGCATCTTGAATTGAGACCTGAATGGAAAGGCCTAGTGTTATGGGCAGGTGGGTTAGACAAAAATACTATAGGCAGAGAGGGCTAGGCCTTCGAAGGAGCCAGTGCAGGAGGCCAGATACCTTGCAACTGTGGGGGAGACAGACACCTCCCACTGTGGGCCAGGTCTCAAGACAAAAGTTCAAACAAATGCACCCACATCCTAAGGACTGATATTCTACAATTTTTTTTTCTCCAAAAACATCTCTGCAAATTTCTAAAATACTCCATGAAGGGCAATATTCTCCCCACTGAGAAACACTAGATTTACGTGTTTGTCCCCTGCACTTGCCCATCCAGATGGCTAAAATCAAAACTTTTGGCTTTAGTTCTCTCCCAGAAAAACCAGAAAAGGAAAACTTGTCTTATTTACACATAAAGAGATCCTATGAGGCAAATGAGAGCAAACCTGAAGGGTGTCAGGGAGGAGCAAGTGCTTAGTGATGGGACATTCTGAAATAAAACATTGTCAGCCTGTGACTTCTGCATAATGATATGGTAATAAGATCATTCATGAGGAATTACTTTGTGCCAGGCTTTGTGCTTGTTTTACCTTTTAAAATTTTACTTTATCCCTTTGAGGGGCAGAATCTAGACTAGGTACTGGTCTCCACTTTAGAGGAAAATACAGCATATTCTCAGGAAATCTGCGCACTGTGCATGCTTAGCCTGATGGTGGGAGGCAGATGCTCAGCGGGTGGGTTTGGGGCTGGCCTCTGGTGGCGACAACTTCACTCAGACCCAGGACACCCGCGGGTGTGAATGCTTGAGAGCACAGACGAGGCCACCTCTGGTGTTTTTCTGCCCCACTGTATCCTAAGACTTTGATATTTTTCAACATTTTATGTGAAGATTCTACTTTATGAATGTCTCTTCCTCTCAATTTTCAAAATCAAGCTATGAAGCCATCCATGCATTTTAAAAGCATTTCATCATACTCATGAGTACTTGAACTGATTTACCAGAGTTTTGTTTTCCTATGGGAGTAATTAAAGTCTTTCTGTATCTGATTATTTCTGTGAATAGACAGAAATTACTATTTGGAGATAACTGATTTCCAGCAAAAACTTGGAACATTGATGCATTGGATAGAAAAACAAAAGCCATTTAGTCCAAACTCTTATTGGAGACAACAATGCCTTTGTTAAACCCTACTATTTGGAAATGAGATGTTGTTTCTTCCTCTTAATTCAAATCTGCTGACATATCATTGATGTTGGTATTTGGGCTCAGAAATGTGAAGATAAGGCAAAAAAGAATGTGTTATTTGGACTTCAGTCAAATGGCATTAGAAAATAACTGTAGAAATGCTTAGAGGCTCAAGAAGAGAAATTTAGGAAGGATTTCCATGAACTGATGTGAGCCTCAGGTGTGGAAATTTCTAACAAAACTAGCTTTTACCTGAACTTTTAACTTTACCTTCCTTGTGATGGTTATTAGGTATAAACCAACAAAAAACTTTAGATACTTTATCATTTCACATCAATACCCTATGAAAATGTAATTAATAGGGAGACAAAGTGGTGCTTGATACATGTTATGGTTTGTGTTTGGATGTCCCCGCAAAGCCTCACACGCTCATGTCCCCTCGAAGCCTCAGGCCTTTGGAAGGTGCCTGAATCTAGTGTTTGTCATTGGTTGATTGTCTAGTGCTGGGATTGCTGGTGTGAGTGCTGCCTCCACCGTGAGGCAGGTAGCTGAAATACAACGTAAGGGAGCGAAAGAGGCAAGCTTCTCCCTTTTTTTACCCTTTTTGCTCTTGTTGATTTTGGTACCTGCTGGGGCCATGAATGACTGCCCCTGTCCCATGCCACCCTGCCTCGGATCCAGCTGATTGTGGACTGAAATCTCCACAAACTGTGAGCTAAATAAACCATTCCTTCCTTAATTTTGAGTGTCAGGGATTTTGTCCCAGCAATGAGAGAAAATTAAGACAATACACTTATAGATTTGTCACTGAATTTTTAGAAAAGACCAATAGACTCCAGTGCCTTCTGGTGATGGAATCTCTCACTATCAGCCTAATTCATATTAATATTTGATGAATACAGAAAAATAAGATTGTAGGGCATAGGCACCAAAGGCTAAGATAATTTCAAGATCATAGTCTCTTTTTGGGTTGGGAGTTGGGGAGCCATCAGGAACCCTGAGAGCAATTAGTCAACGCTCATGTTTTCATAAGACTGGAAAGGAAGTTTTATAAATAGTGAAGGGTGTTCTAAGAATTCAGAATGCATATATAAAGCTCCATGTTGCTAAAGGATGTGGCAAAGCATAACAATGTAAAATTCACCAAGACTGGGAACTTTTAGGAAGTAAAGTGGCCTTTATTGTGGTCTCCACCCAAACAAGTATCACTTTGGCTCCCAGCCTGATCTGTAAATTATCTGACATATGTAATACATAAGTATAAAGCAACCAGATACATTGTGAATATAGTACAACATTTTCAATTTAGAAAAAGTTAGGCGCTAAGGCTGAAATGTAAGCGAATAATTGGAAATAAGTGACATCTTTCTAAATATCAAGGTTATTTTGCACCAGTAGAAAATGAAGCCAGGAAATTTTAACATTTTAATACATTACTAGGGTTGCAATCCCAGGGAAGTAGAACTGAGGACAACAAGAATGAAGCAGAGATACAAGGAGGGCAGAATAGGGAAGTGCATTGTAAAGCTAGCTACTATTTGATGTCAAGCACAATGGTTTGCTTTAGGCTCATAAGATCATTTTCTGGTAGGCCATGAACTACTAAATGAAATAGACAAAGATTTGTCAGGGAAGAAGAATCCACGTGACAACCTCCATTTCCCACTAGTCAAAGATTTACCCGTTAGAAGGTATTAATGCTTCCAGGGTGCATTCAATTGTCAGGAAGAGGATCCTGGCTTCTCCTGCTTTAGTACCAATGTGGAAGCTACAGAGAAAAAGAGGAACCAGCTATGGACCAAGACAAGCGCTGTTGGCAGCTAGTGCAAACACAAGAGGCCAGGGACCTGGAGGTCGATGTTCCAAGAGAATGTGAGGAAGCAAGTGTTATGGTCCCGATACAGGGGTGACTTGTGCCAGGGCAGGTCTGCCCTCGAATGCTTGGCCCTTCAGTGTGAGCCCAGTCAAAATGCGGTCCATCCTGTGTAGAGAGCACCTGACAGAAGCTCTCTTTGCTCCCACTTTAGGAACAGGACACATATCATGTCCTCCTTCCTCAATTTTCTTCATGGAAAGTCAATGACAACTTAAGCAGTGTGACATTAGGAAGTGAGGTACTAGCTCTGAGAAAGCTGGAAGTTGATGCATTCCGCAAATGAAGTGTACCCAAGATCTCTGTTTTCAAGCAGGCTGCTGTTGCAGCAGTGAGGAAACACTGAAATGACACCCAAGATTTGGAGGCAGATTTATTTATGTCGACAGGCACTGCTCAGGATCATTCCCAGAATATCAGGCCCTGATCGCTGGTGGTCTAGGGCTTATATAGGATAAACAAGCAGGAAGTACAGGGGCAGAATGGATTGTCCATTGGAGATGGGCTCCTACAGTATGCATCACAGTGACCGGCCGTTTCTAGGAGACAGAAGCAACTGGAACTGGAACAGAAACTACTACCTGGGCAACTAACAGTCTGAAGTGTACTGGCTGCGTGGCCATTTTCTGTTACACCATCTGCCCAGATTTCTTTCTTTCTTTGTAGAGCTATACAGTCATATGTAAAATGGCCCAACATCATAAATTTTCCCGATTCTCTATCACGCAGCAGCCACAGCACCCGAAAGTATGAAATTCAAATGTTTAGTCAGCTGTTTCACCGCTTCCTAGGAAAGTGGCCAGTTTCTCAGTTAGTAAAATTAGTTGAGCTCTCATTTATTTCTTCCCTGTATCTCCCACTCAGATCTACATTTTACATTCCCTTGTCTGCCCTACTGCTTCCTGGATCATATTTTGCACTTTTAGGATTCTTGGTTACAAAGAGCAGTAAAAACATGGGTAACAAGGAAAAATGGAGTCTATTGGAAATACATCAAGACTGACAAAATCTATGGGAAAGCAGGGAAAGCAGCTTGGGCAGAAACCATGATAGGTGAGGCACAGACATAATTCTGCCACAGGTGGTTTGCCTTGGGTATCATTGCTTGTGGCACTGTCACCCTCCATCTGCCCCTGTGCAACTGGCTCTGTTATTCCTTCAAAATACCCTGCTCTATCTCTGTACTGCCTCACTCACCCATCATTATTGTTTGCCAAAATTATAGAAAGTAATAGCAGTTACATTCTAGAAGTGGAGATCTTTCTACAGTGATTGAATTGAATTTTTTTTCTGTCTTTGTTGTCACTAACGACCTGGTTTTTCAAATAATAAATCTTAAGCATTATCCAGTAACAAACTTAATTATTATGTGATCTGAGTTTCTCTGTTGGGGTTTCACTAAAAACAACTGATGTTTTCTCCCCATTGGTTTTACTTCAATTTTAATCAAATACAATCAGGTAATTTGAATTTTCTGCCGACCATTTGGTGTTTTCTGGCAACTAAATGAATACATTTATTGAGCATGCATAGCCCGAAATTTTCTGGTGATAGTGTTTTATCGATTTGCTCTTTTGTAATCAAATCAAATAAGCTAACATTACTAGGTACCTGAGCAGAGAGACCATGACTGAAACACTTATTGGACTGGACTTGTCATTTTGTGAAATCGTGCTGATGGATGCCTTAAACTTTGCAGGATGAGATACGAAATGCAATAAACCTCATATATTATCCACTGAGCAAAATCTACTTTTATCTAAGCTGTTCAGATTTTTTAGCACCAGCTGAGGAGGAAAATGCCTCACTAATGGTGGTTTATATTACACATACAAGTGTGATTACAGCTAGAGAAAAATGAGTTATTTTCAGCCTAGAGGGTCTTTTCTCCAAAGAACCCCAAAACCATGACTACATTTTACTTATGTGTTCAGTGTATTCAGTTCAAGAAAAATAGAAGTCAATCAAGCATTTAATTTTAGAAATGGGATCTATAAGACACACATGAACAAAACATTGACTGAGTTTTTAATCCTTTAGCCAGCATTTAAAATATTATGTTGAACCAGTCGAAATTTTTCGTAAGTGCTACTGAGACACCACTGAGACTGAGTTAGGGCTTTTACAAAGGAAGAAATCAGAACACAGAGGGTCGTATGAATTGCTTGTATTCACAAAGTTAATTAATGACTAGATTATTTTGCTTTTCATAAGGTGTAAAGAAACAATCCCCACCAGGCCCTTTCCATCACCACAGAGGCTGTTCATTGCCTTCTGCTAAAACTGTACAGGGGAAATTTGATCTAAATAAACCTAGAAACCTAGTCCAATTTTTCTAACCATGGGGAAAGACCAGGGCTTAAAGAGTGACATGTTGGAATTGGATGCCATTTACATGCGAGGCCTTGATAAACGGTGTCATTGGATGAGCCGTGGCCTCGTCCTGAGGCAAAATGGCAGGAGGTTGTCTTCTTCTTACCTGGATGGCAGCACTGGCAAACAAAGCAAGGCCAATCTGGGGAGTGTTCAGCGATCTTTATTAACATTGTTAAACGCGCATCTCTGGAAAGGTGGTTTAGCTCCCATGGATGCTTCAGAGAAGCCTGCGGAAACCTAGTGTGTTGGCACACACCTGGCATCCTGACCCTCTGGGAGGCTGAGGTAGGAGCATCGCAAGTTAGAGCCTAAAATCTAGACAAGTTACTCAGTGAGACCCTGTTTCAGAATTAAAACGAAATGAAACAAGGGCCTTCAAAAAGGGCTGGGAAGGCAGCTGAGCGCAAAGGTCCTGGATTCAGTTCCCAGGCTGTGTAAGCCTGTGAATGCAGATTTACTCCATACATTTTAAAGAGCCCTGGGAGCTACCTGAGTTTCTGTACCTGGCAGTGACAAAGCCACTGACCGAGGTCCCTTAGCGGCTCACTGGATGGAGTCCGTGGCCCCTGCCCTGGTAAAGTCAGCCACTCCCTGCCAGATGCCCGATGTGGCAATGCTTGTGGACAGGTACAGATTGGGGCGACCTGTGATTTGTAGGTTTCCTTTTGATCTCCCAGCCCTACTCATTCTCTGCCCTGCCACTCCTGCGTGCATTCCAGCAGAGCAACTGTCCCTGCGCCGTCCGGAAGGCAGCTCACCTGCTCGCCTCCAGCGCCACTTTGAAGAGCAAGAAGCGAGGTTTCTCTGCCCGGTCACTCACCCTCCCACTGCCCCGACTCTCCCTGTCCCATTGAAAAGGAACAACAACGACAACAACAACAACAACAACCCAGATTGGACACCTTGTTCAGACTGGAAAAGCTGAATGTGATCTCTTTACATTTTGATGTCCAAAGAAAAGTATACCATGCTTTTAAAAATGTTTTTGTAAACCATTAGGAATGATCCATTACAACTGAGTGGCGTTCCTAAATTGGGTTTCTGTTCTAGTTGTCATTTGTAAGTGCAAATAACGGGTGCCTTATGATCCAGAACAGAGTATTTCTTGGCATTTTTCCTTGAAGTAATAGAAAAATTTTTGTACAGTTCACATGGACCTACCCATATTTTGAAGTTATTTTAATCGTTTATCAAATCATTTTTCTAATGTTCAGCTGTGCAGACTATTGTTTTCAATATTTCTTTTTAGAACAATGATTACTTAACCTAGGTATTATTTACTAGCATTTATTTAAAAGCAAAGCAAATACAATCTTGGTTTGTTTACTTCTTTGTAGCACCAGGAAAATAAAAACAATGGATCCATTTTTTCTTTTTTTTGTCTTTTTTTGAGATAGAGTATTGCTATGCAGTTCAGGTTGGTCTTGAACTCACTTTGTAGCCCAAGCTGGGCTCAAACTTGCAACAATCCTCCTGCCTCAGCCTCCTGAGTGTTGGGATTACAGGTGTGCACCACTACACACGACTGGATCCATTTTTTAAAAGCTGTATTTCTTTATTAATTTGATCAGTATCATCACACCGTGCAGAGCCTGTTATGCAAGTCATACCAAGGACTTTTTTATATGAGCGCCTCCAACTCTATTTTACATTTTATTTATTTATTTATTTATTTATTTGTGGCACCAGGGATCAAACTCACAGCCTCATGCCTGCCAGACAGGTGCTTAAGCCACTGAGCCAAACTTCCAGCCCTAGTTATTTTTTGAGGCAGGGTCGCACTATGTAGTTCAGGTCGGCCTTGTGCTCAAGTTGTAGCCCAGGCCGGCCTTGAACTCACAACGCTCCATCTACCTCAGCCTCCCAAGTCCTGGGATTAAAGGCGTGCGCCACCACGCCCAGCTAATAGCAAATTCAGATTACAGGGCAAAGAAGATGGAGTCTTGCTTTATTTAGGATGGGTTTCTTACCCTCTAGGAGTCTCAGCCTTCTCTGCAGTAAAATCAGGCTGATGGTTGCTTCTTCGGGGGGCAGGAGAGAAGGTGTGCAGAGGTATTGGAGCATGCTTCACTAGCACTAGTTCCGACACTGCTTGCGGGAAGAGCAGAGGGTAGCAGACTGACGGTCGCTTTCTCTTCCTGGGGAAATAAGGGAGACTCTTCCAGTACTAGCAATTCCAGTTTCCCCAGGCACAGGTTTTTCACTGAGCGCTTTTGCCATGTGCCCAAGACAGGTTTACAATACTGTCTTTCCCATCAGCCTTTTGGTCAAATGAACATTCCCATGCTGAGCACCACTTAGTTTGACAGTGAAGAGATGTCAGCGAATGACATCCACACCATCTCAGTCGAAATCACACCAGTGTTAATGACCTTTCCCAGCTTTCTTTAATTCCACTTAATTAGAAAATTTTGCATAGCATATTTAAAACCTTTTCTGGTTTCTCTATTTCATTTTTTATTCATCTATTTTCATCGAGATCAGGTTTTTCTATAGAAAGTTTGCCTAAAATATCGATTATTTACTTTTTTCTGTATCAGTTTTAGAAAGATTCATAGAAATTGTTGCCTTTTGTCATTATTTCTCAACGTTTTTATATCATGAGAATTTTCTAACTTAGAGGAAATTTGAAGGAAGATTAAAGTGAATCTTCTCTTTTTGCCCCATGAAATAGTCTTACAGTACATTACTACTATCAGAAGAACACACACACATATTTTAAAGTGTATTAGGTAGTTGTACACAGATGAGGTTGATCTTTGTTGCAACTTACTGCATAGCACATAACCCAAGTTACTGAAGGAGATTGCTGGC
>RJWM01011661.1:0-59255 GCA_004363535.1 Dasyprocta punctata | reverse complement strand
AGTATAAACTAAGAAGTAATTTCTTGGTGTCGGGTTATTTTACTGCATGCTTTTCTTTCTTCTTGACAGTGAATATGATTACTTGCAGGGTTTTTCCTTTTAGTCAAAAAAGGGCAAGATTGGGCCCAACTGGTTGGGCCTGCCTCTGACAGGCGGTGGCGGAGGGCAGGGTGAGACGTGTCTGCACAGCCAGGTTACCAAGGCAGGGCCCTGACAGCCCGGGCTGTTCCTGCATCCTATCCACGGGCGGACATGCAGGTGGGGGCACCCTGGAGAGGCCACAGGAGATGCGGAGAGTTTCCGTGCTGCTCTCAAATCTAGCCGCGGTCATTTTGCTCATAAGGTGCCTTGTCCTTACCTTTCACGCCTGTCCATCTTTGTCCTCAGTAAGATTCGGCTCAGCCAGCACCTCCTCCAGGAAGCCTTCCCAGACCCAGCAGGCTGGAGTCCCTCCTGCACCCTCGCAGACCCCAGGTGCCTTGGGTAGCACCTGTCACACAGGCCTGAGCTCCTAGAGCCCAACCACGCTGTGCAGCCTCAGGGCCCAGCGCCCAGCACCCTGGTGGGGCTCGGGGCCACTGAGGTGCAGCAGGTGTCAGGTGGGAGCTCACCTGTGGCCAGCAGCTGGGCACCCAGCTCCTTCCCAGATGCGCCCTGAGAATCACACCAAGTAACTGCTTCCCTAAGACAAAGGGGAGGTGGGCGGTGAGCCTCGGGGGCCCTTTCTGTCTCTTCAGTCAGGTGAGGGTTCAAACGGAAAGCTGCTGGTGGAGCTGTGCACCTGCAGGGCACTGATTGGTGACGTGACCCAAGGCACACGGCTAACGGTGGCACCTGTGCCTCTGTGTGTGTGTGTGTGTGTGTGTGTGTGTGTGTGTGCGCGCGCGCACGTGTGTGTAATCCTAAAGTGATGCCTTCGCTTTTCTACAAATCAAGTTCCTCACTGAATTGTCACAATAATCCTTGGTCAGAGCATTTTATAGGGCCAGCGGTGGTGGCGCTGCTCACCTGTTAATTTCAGCACTGCAGTGGCTGAGGCAGGAGGATCACCACAAGTTTGAGGCCAGCCTGGGCTGCATAGTGAGTCCAAGACCAGCCTGAACTACACAGCGAGACCCTGCAACAAACAAACAAACATGCAAAAAAAAAAAAAAAAAACCCAAAAACAGAAACAAAAAGACACATGTTACAGGATCTTTATGAGAGAAAATGAAGCAGCGGGTAGCGGAGGGATTAGAGGAGCATGGACAGAATGTGCGTTGCTAAAGCCAGTTCTCATGCTGTCGCCGTACCAAGCCACCCGGGTCACTGGCTCATACGGAGGAGGGCTTGCCTTGGCTCCCAGTGTTGGAGTTTCAGTCCACGGCTGGTTGGTCCTGCCGATTTGGTCCCGCGGTCAGAAGTGCGTGGTGAAAAACACTCGCCTCATGCCGGGAAGCGAAAGAGAGGAGGAGGAGAGCCAGGGTCCCGCGGTCGCCTTTGCAGGCGTACCCCCGTGACCTATGACCTCCCGCGAGGACCTCCAACCTTCAACATCCAAACTGGAGTAGACGCAAAGCGTATGGGGGAGTGGAGGATGAAAGAGGAAGAGGAAAGGGAAGCGGACCAGGGTGATCCAACCTGGACACAGCTGCAGCAACCAGACAAAAGTGTTTATATAAAATCCACCGGCCGCGTCTGGATGGCAGAGATCAGTCCTGAGCCATGCACCGCTACACGCTCTCACCCTGTGCACGTCGCAGCTTGCCCGTTCTCGAACCTAGACCGCAGGGGTCAGCCACGCGGCACAGCAGCTCAACGCAATTAGTAGGTGAGCTGCACGCCTGTTATCCCAGCACTCTGGGAGGCAGAGACAGGAGGACCACAAATGTGAGGGCAGTTTAGCAACTTAGTGAGACTGTCTCAAAATAAAAACAAAATTTTTAAAAAGCGTTGAGGATGTAGCTCAGTGCAAAAGCCCCGGGTTCAATCCCCAGTGCCTGAGAGAGAGACAGACAGAGAGAGACAGAGAGAGGATATGCGTACAGCACCGTGTGTAACAGCACACCATCTCAAAGCACATTCTAAGACTGTGATAATACCGCGCTGTACAGTACATACATAAACCAGCAACTTACTACCATGCCGAGTATCATGCATTGCATGTAACTGTATGTGCTGCACTTTTATACAGATAGTGACACATTAGCTTTGTTTATACCAGCATCACCACAAACGGGAGTCCCAGGTCATGCTACATGATGAAGGCCGTGCTTTCACTGGGCGACAGGACCTTTGCAGCTCCTGTCTAATCACGGGGCCACTGTGTACATGGCCTGCTGCTGACCGAATGCGGTTCCTACGCCATGCACACAGACACTTTAAAATATAATATGAGGGAGGTAGAGGAGGATAGAAAGCAGTAAAAAGAATTAAGATGTGTTGTGCACCTGTACCAACTCCCCATGATGAATGTAATCATCATGTCCTGCTAACTGTAGCAATAAAAACCAAAATTTTAAAATATGAAATGAAATATTCTGTATTTCTTTCTCTCTCTGCCTCTGTCTCTCTCTTTCTGTCTCTCTGTCTGTCTGTCTGTCTGTCTTTCTCTCTCTTTCTTTCCTCTGTCTTTGACACAGGATCTCACTTTGCAGTTCAGGCTATTCTTGAACTCATTATGTAGCCCAGGCTGACCTCGAACTCAAGGCAATCTTCCTGCCTCAGCCTCCCAAGTGCTGGGATTACAGGAATGCACCACCACACCTGGCTACTTCTCTGTTTTGTAGAAAATGCTATTTTGTTATTTTCAACACAAAACTAATCGGAATGGTTAACAATGGTACTTAGTAATTAATAATAGGATTAGGAGACATCCTTGTATAAATATGCATAACTTTAATCTGTCAATTACAGGGTGCAGGTTAATGAAACAGCAATATGTGTCAGAAAAAATATGTTACTGCTATCCTGTTTCTGTCCTCTGATACAGCTAGTTATTTCACTTTTAAAACTCTTTATTAGCTATTTACATTTTGTAGGCTGTATTATACCCACCTGCCTTGGGAAGACTGAAGTTCTTGCCAAAAACTCCAGAAGCTGTGCAGAAGGAACCAGTATGACAAAATATTTGTTTATTCATTGAGGTAAGGTCTCCCTATGTAGCCCAGGCTGGTCTTCAACTCCTGGACTCCAGGGATCTTCCTGCCTCAGCCTCTAGACTACTGGGACTACTGCCACATGCCACCACACCCAGCTGGGAGAAATGATTTTGACCAAATACATTAAACTTCAATATCTTTGCTGAAACCTAGTTAGCCTGTTTTAGCAAAATGGGAATGTTTTAGCAGGGAATTCTTCCAAATTGCAGTCCGTCTTGGGTTCTCATCATTAAACTTTTCTGGAGAGTCCAAGTCTTCCTGCCACATGAACCCAATTTCACTGTTGAAACGTAAACTCGATAAGATAATAACCATTCTAGGAGGGGGAAGTAAAAAGCATTAAGATGTGTTAAGCGCAGGCACCAACTCATCGTGGTGACTGCAATCACTGAGCACTGCAAACAAGCACAGCACTGATAAAACTGTGAAAAGACTTAAGAGAGCACAGTCATTCTAAACCAGTTTGATTCCATTTTCAGCCTTCACTGTAAGTATCACAAGTGGAGCACTGGCCGCTTTCTTGGCCGGTGACTCCTGACCACCCATATCCTGTGTTTGAATTTTATTTGCCCTCTTACTTAACTTGAGCTGCTTCATAGCCGGGGTCCACCCCGGGCCCACAGAGCAGGCCCTCAACTTTATGCTGATGAATGAGCCGATTAGCTCACTTGCAGGCACTGGGGCTACTGATCCGCGGTGCTGCAGGTCCTGCCGCCTTCTTCCACCGCTCCCCGTGCTGATACTTCATGCGAAGCAGAGGGTACGACAGGGAACAAATAGGGCAAAATGCACAATCTAACTAGAGCCGGGGCCCACACATTTGCCTATTTTAAAAGAGAGAGCCAGGCACAGAGGCATATGTCACCTCTAATCCCAGGACTTGGGGAGACTGAGGCAGAAGGATTTCAAGTTCAAGCCCAGCCTGGGCAACTTAATGAGACCATCTCAAAATAAAAAGTTAAAAGAGCTGGAGATACAGCTCAGTGTTAGTGCACCCCCAGGTTCTACCCCTAGTAGTGGGGATCCAGGGAGAGAGAGAGGGAAGGAAGGACAGAGGGGAGAGAGGGAGAGGGGTGGGGCAAGGGAAGACAGAGGGGAAGATGGGGGTGAGGGGGAAAAGGGTTGTCCCCGGGATCCCACTGCCCCCCTTCCCATCAGCATCCCAGCTATGTAGAAATTGACTTGCTTATGCTGTCTGCCCAGTGAGACTGATCCCCCATGTCTGTGTCCGCAGAACTTAACAGAGGACTTGGCATACGCTGGGCTTCCTTTAAACAGGTATTAAGTGAATTTCAAATGATGCTTTCTTTCCTGCCTTGAATTCACCCCGCACGACATCTGTCCAAGTAGACCCCATGGAGCACCAGGGAGGCCTGACCCTCAGAGGCCCCACATTCATGCCTGGTGGGTTAAGCAGTGATCCCTGGTGCTCATGGGGCCCAGGTGCAGGCCGGGTCCTCACAGGACCCCGAGTCACTGCCATCGTTGACAGGTGAAGCAGTGGCCACATTCATGGGTCTCAGAACCGTGCCAGGGCCACAGCAATTGAGGGGCAGAGGTGGAGGTCCCCCCACCCCCACACAGCCCGACTCCGACACCCCTGTCCACCAGTGGGCTGAACGATACCGTGGACACCCAGAGCGGAGTCTGTGGCGCTGAACCTGGACTGCAGGAATCCCTGCCCTTGTTCCCAGGTGGAGCAGGTCAGCGTCACTGTGACCAGTGCCCAGGGCTCTGAGGCCTCTGGTCGGGACAGCAGCCAGCGCCGGACATCGTCCGCCCCTTCCAGTGCGGCCTCTGTTGCTGATTTTCATTTACTTGTCCCTGGGGCCCTTTGGGACCTTCCAAGCTCAAGCTTTCTCAGAAATAAATCACAAATAGAGGCGCAGGCCTCCAGCGGACTGGGAACAACTAGATCCAAGCCTCTCCCCGTGAGTCAGCACCAAACAAGCCCAGCCTGGGAACTGGCACTGTGCATGGGCCTCCAGGGGAC
Organism: Dasyprocta punctata; assembly: GCA_004363535.1. Lineage (NCBI taxonomy): Eukaryota > Metazoa > Chordata > Mammalia > Rodentia > Dasyproctidae > Dasyprocta > Dasyprocta punctata. The sequence continues at coordinate 54,122 of RJWM01011661.1, read as the reverse complement.
CCGGAACAACCAGACTGTACCCGCTGCCCCCCAGCCCCCGCCAATCAACCAGCTTATCCAGAGAAACACAGGCTGTGATGATAGCTATGGAGGTGAAATGCAATTGGATACCCGTGGCGCTTTGTTGTCTCACTGACATTGCAGGTCTAGGGCCAGTGGTCCAATCATAGGTTCAGAGGATATCACTAAGCAATGGGTCATCTGGGGGCGGGTCTCCTCCTGAGGGTTGCAGCCATTGTTGATTCCCGATGGTCTTGTTTTAAGGCCCTATGTCATTTCCATTGTTTTGCTGGGTTGGGCTTTATTCTCTTTTGTTTTGTTTGATTATGTTAAATCCCATGGCAGGAGAAGCTATTTCAAGGATTTCAAGGATAGCAAGGATTATGGTAGCAATTTTGGATTTACTATTGGCTTGTTTTGAAGTGCTTTATCACATTCATTGTTTTGTTTTTATTGTTTCTATTCTATTCTGTTCTGTTTGATTTATACTAAGTCCGAAGTTATCTGCAGCTCTTTTGAAGACATCAAGGGGCATTATGGTAACTACTGTTGATTTCATAATGTTTTGAAGTCCTATATCTCTTACACTGGTTTGTTTTGATTGCTTTTATTCTGTTATATATTCTTTCAAATAAAAAATAAATAGATTTACAGGACCACAGGAGGGAGGCTTAAATTTGAGCCAGGCCTGTGCTGTAGCTAAGTCCAGTCAGTGGACCACATGGTGCCCTCTTAGACCAATGCTAGAACACAGGAGGAGTTGCTGCTTATATAGGACCAGCAGGCCTGTGATTGGTCCAAATTCAAGTCTCTAATTGGCCCAAAATGGTCTAAACACAAGCCTTTTGATTGGCATCTACTGATTGGTCCAGATTCAATTCTTCTTCTCAGTTCAAATTCAAGGTCACTGGGGTCAGGGTGGACACTTATGGAGAGGGTGTGGGGTTTCCAGGCTGGTCCGTGTTGTCAAGGCAGCTTTTTAGCAGAACATCAGAACTAGTGGCTGCTTGACTGACAAAAATTCAGGGTCAAAACCGAGGAATCTTCAGGAGGGCTAGCTATGTTCATCACAGTGTACTGTGGCTCGGAGAGGTTGGGGATACCAACAGTGATGCCGGATCCTTCCCTGATCTCTGCCCGTTAGGGGTGATTCTGCTTCGGACAGGTGATGGTGGCCCCTGGAGTGGACAGCACAGGGGCGGGGCACCATGGGTCACGGCAGAGCTGCACCTCCTGTCGGGGTGGTGGGAGGACTCTGGGGTAAGCAGTGCCAGCCTCTCCTCAGGGGACCAAGGTGGGGGGCAAAGGGCAGGGTGTGGCAGCTGTTGGCCAAACCACGTCCCTCTCTGGCTGGGGCGGGACAGTCAGGGGCTTCTCTGTCTCAAAACCAGCTTAGAAAGAACTTTTTTCTTATAATTGACAGTTGCATTTCTATACACTGACAATGAATAATCTGAAAAATAAATGAAGATTACTCCACTTACGATACCATAAAAAAAAAAAAAAAACAGTCACAGTGAGGCCCATCTGCAATCCCAGTGCTCTAGGAGGCTGAAGCAGGAGGATCAAAAATCTGAGCCCAAACCGGGCATGGTGGCGCACACCTTTAATCCCCGCACTCGGGAGGCTGAGGTAGGTGGAACATTGTGAGTTTGAGGGTGGCTTGGGCTACAATGTGAGCTGAACTACATAATGTGACCCTGCCCCCACAAAAATAGGGCCGGGAGTTTGGCTCAGTGGTTTAAGCGCCTGCCTGGCAGGTACGAGGCTGTGAGTTCAATCCTTGGTACTGACAAAAAAAAAAAAAAAAATCTGAGCCCAGCCTGAGCAATAGAGCCAGACTTTGTCTCAATATCAAAAATAAAAAGAGCTGGAAATGTGACTCAGGGTGAAGGCCCTGGGTTCAACTCCCATTCTGGAAAGAAAAAAGACTCCTAAAATCATTTAGTTGTGATTAGAGAAAACTTGAACTAGAACCAAAGTCTTGGTCGACTTTTTTAGCGATGACCTTTGAGGCAACAGTGAGGACAGGGTAGGACACAGGTAACCCCATCCTCCACTTGAAAATTAAGGATGACTGGCTATACGCTGAGCAGAGCATTAGCTCTCGGGCAAGGTCTCTGAACTGACCTCGGAAAGTCCTGCTTCTCTGCTTGGCCTCCACCGTGGCTCGGTGGCCACTGGTACAAACCCAAAACCACAGGAGGGGCTGCCAGATAGCTCTTCTATGCTGCCCACACCGGACTCCAGCCCCAGGGCACTGGTAAGAAGGAGAAAAGTGGACCCTGACCCCCAGAAGCTGGCTTCACACTCCCAGTGAGGCCTCAGCACTGCCCGGGAAATGCAGTTGCTCAGAAAACCAGGGTCACCTGAGGCCACTGTACACCTCGTTCTGCAGGAGGATGGCCGAAGTCACTCGGCACCCTGGTCTGAGTGCGGACAAGACGAGGTCCCTGTGCAGACCACACAAAGACCAAGTCGCCAGTCCTGGCTCATCAAGTGATGGCTGTGGCTTCTCCAGGGACAACTGTGACCCTGTTCTAGGCCCTGTCTCAAATACGAGATTTACTAAGCATGTCCAACCCCAGAGCTGTCTCTGTTTCCTGACAATATTCAATCCAGAAAAAGATCCTGCTTCCTTCAACCCCAACCCAAATTCCTGATACAAACCTCAGTCCTGTGAGTTCTTTGCTGACAGCCCCTTGGTAAGGAGCTCGGTGGTCCCTTGAGGTGAGCACTTTCTTTTGCTGCAACTTATTCAACTAAAAACCTAACACCCAGGCACAGTGGCCCAGACCTGAAATCATGGCTCTCCTGGAAGATCACGAGTTCAAGTCCAACGTGGGCAAATTAGTGACTTCACAAGACTCCATCTCAAAATAAAAAATAAAAATAAGGCTGGGGGTGTAGGTCATTGTGAAGGCCCTGGGTTCAATCTCTGGGACTGCAAATAAATAAATTTTAAAAAGAAAAGAAGGCGGGAGAGAGGGAGGGAATACTGTGCCTCGGTGCAGTGGTATGAGTACGGTTTGAGGCACACAGGGGTTGTGTTTATATTGAGTTTTCCAACCGAGAGGCCTTAGGGGAAGCCACTTTTGACCTCTCTGTGCTTCAACTTCCTCATCTGTAAAATAGAGATAATGAAAATATGTAATAAAATGGTTGTGGTTAAAACCTGCAGAGTACTGGGAATGAGCCTGTAGATATTCCAAAAATGTGAGCTGTTTACTGTCATTGCCTCCCTCACCCTGAGCAACCCCGATAGGTCACATCACATCTCTGCCTCCATCTTTTCCTTTGTAAAGTGGGGAGCGGCAACGGCACCTCCTCATGGGGAAGGGCTGAATGAGATTCAGTAGGTAAAAGTACTTTATAAACTGGGGACTGCAGGCCTTTGCAGCTAGCAGTTCAGGGGGTGGGAAATGGGAGGAAGGAGACGGGAGGGAGGTGCAGGTGGGCAGGAGCCCCGGGAACACACGGCTGACTCCGCCTGACGGCTGTGCTCGTGCAGATGCTTCCAGTGGAGCCCCAAGTCCAGGTTTTTATGTAAGAGCCCCAGTTTGTAAACGTTGGCAACTAAATCAGGTTTTTCTAAATCGCTTTGCACGCCAATCAAAACAAGGGTGTGGGCTGCCAATTTATGACTTACCATAAACTTTTATAAACTGATACTTAATAAACCAATGCAATGCCATGCGACAACTGAAGAGAAAATCCAAGAAATAACTGGTCTGTTTTGTACTGCATGTCATAGTGTTTGAATCTCCAGCAGTCCCAAGAGACAGGCATTACACCCCCATTCTGAGCCTGAGGACCCCGAGGTCTGAGCTGGACCGTCACAGAGGCAGGTGGTGGGCAGGACTCTGTCCCTGTGAGTCCCACCTTCACAGAGAGGCAGGATCACAGCCCGGTGTCTCCCGACTCCCAGGACTCCTCAGCTTCACTGCAGTGCTACACACAGTGGGCCGCGCCTTTGGGCCCAGCCCTGGGGCCACTGCCTGCCCTGCCCTGGAGTGGGAAAAGGCACATGAAGATCTTTACCACTGATGCCACTGTGGATTTCTGTGACACATCATTCAACACCTGAGTTGGTCCTTACCTAGCAGAGGGGTTTGGCCATTAAGGTAGCTTTCCAGTAATGCTTCCCAGATCTGTGGGCAACCTGAAGAGAGAAGAGAAGAGATGCCAGAGTCTACACATCAAAAGGAGTCTCTGGTGCTTCTAGGAGATGGCAGAGTGGTGATCAGCGGAGAAAGAGTTTCTCCAAGACTTAGTGCCCAGACACTGCAGTATAGCAATGTGAGGAAGGGAAGGAGGAGGGAAGTGGGTCCTTGGAATCTGAAGGATCTGAAGTGAGAATTGAAGCCCACAAGGAGAGCAAAGAGGGAAACTTCAGTAAAGAAGGAAGCGGCAAGTGGCACTTTCTCCCTGAACCCTGACTCGCTGCATGGGAGGAGTGGCTCAAACCTGCAGATACATGGTGACTTCTGGGGATCCCAGAGGCCTCCATGGAGGAACATCACTGGAATGGAGTAGTGGACACAGTGGACTGCAGGGGCTGGTGAGTTATTTGGATTCAGACATCCCCCAGGAGAGGGCAAGGGGCCAGGAGCCAACTTGGAGAGGGGCCATCTGAGCTTGGAATTCAGAATAGCTGCAGGCCAGCTCCATCTAGCAGTTCCAGTGTCAGGGTAAGGCTGCCTAATTCAAGTTGCTAGGAGATCAGGGAGCCGAGTTCGAGTCAACAGGAGGCACATAGAGTGGTATAGGCTGAACAAATTGGGTTCCAGCCTCACAATCAGAAATCAGCCTGAACTTCAGTAGAAATGAAGGTGAAGGTTTGCTGAGGTTATCCACTACCCCACCACAAAGCTACAGCTCGCTTGCTAGGATTAATCAATTCAGAATCGGACCCTGTCTGCCCATGGCGTATACCAGTGACAGTAGAGATACTCCTCAAAGTGAACATTTTCTCTCTTCTTTTCTTTCTTTCTTTTCTTGTTTTTTTGTTTTTGTTTTTCCTTTTTTTTCTTGATTGTTTGTTCTTGTCTTTATATGAGGGTGAACATGGCTTCTAGCTCTTCTGCTGTTCTCTTCTGTTCTTGTTTTTATTTCTTCTTTCTCTTTCTGTCCTGTCTTCTTCATCAGTTTTCCAAAGTTTGCATAATCTTCCTCTGTCCTCCAGCCTTGCTGCTAATCTCTTCCTTTTCTTCTATTTCTCTATTTTCCCCCCAACACCTTTTAAATGTTCTCTCCTGAGGGGAAAATCCCTATATTGAGGGTTTACTTATTGTATACAATTTTCTGATTTGTTTTAGATTTTGTTATATAATTACAAATCTAGTTCATATGGTTAAAGGTGGCAAATTGATAGTTACCACAGTTTGTCGTTTTTAGGCAATGTTTGATGCTATTGTTATTGGTGATTGTGCTACTTTAGGCAAAGTGACATAATTGTTCTAATCAGTTGTTCTCCCTTGCATTCCAAGACTGAGATTGCCTAAGGGTCATAAGCAATACTATAGGCCAGTGCTAAAGAACCAGGGGCTGGGCCAAGTAGGCAGCAACTTCTCATCCCCAATAAATTGAAGAGGTGGGATCTTGAACAGACTCAAAACCCAAAAGCCAGCCTCACCTGGAAGACACCTCTGAGTAGTCATTTCCTAAAGTTCCAAATACTAGCAATAGAGCTACTCGCCATTAGCAATCTACAAGCATTACCCAAGAATTAAACTTAAAAAAATAGAAAATAAAAGACGCTTAAATTAAATGCAACACCAGACTACCAGCTCACCAAAGGCAACCCCAGGGGGCAGTGAGGTGGAACAACCTGAAAGCCTCCCACCTGTACTCTCTGAAGTGTAACAAAGCAGATGAATGAGGTGCTAGAAAAAATCAAATCAGAAAAAATTTCTCAGATAACTACAGAGATGGGCAACATAATAAAAGATATCCTTAGTGACTCTAGAGAAGATACAGATTTTAAGAAGTAGAGGAGATTAGGAAAATAATGAAAACCGTGAACGCCCAACATAGGAAAGAAATGGAATCCATGAAACAGTTTCAAACAGATATCCAGGAGATTAAAAATTCCATTGAAAGTATAAGTAGCAGAATGAGTCAACATGAGGACAGAATATCAGAGCTAGAAGACAAGATTGAAGTCAGTTATCATGAAAAGAATGATTGCTTAAAAATAACAAGGGACCATGAAAAAATCAGTCCAACAGGTGCTAGATGATGCAAAGAAGGAAAACATAAGCCTGATCAGAGACAATGAAAAAGTAGGAGATAGTATAAATGACATAAAAAAACCTGCTCACAGAAGTTATGGCAGAAAACTTCCCTAACAGGAAAAAAAAATTTGACGTATAGATAAACAAGCCATATAGAACTCCAATTAGCAATGATCAAAAAAGATTCCAGAAATTCAACACAAGAACAGAATATTAAAATCCATTAGAGAAGAGAAACAAATCACCTATTAAAGAAAATCCATCAGAATCACAGCAGACTTCTTAACACAAACCCTCAAGTCAATGAGAAAAGGAAAAAAACCTCCAACCCAGAGTGATCTACCCTGCAAAACTATCTTTCAAAATTGGTGGAGAAATAAGATATGTCTGTGACAAAGAACACCTGAGAAAATTCATGAATACCAAACCAGCACTCCAAAATGTTCTGAAGGACATTCTAGAAGGAGGTAATGAGGACTGAAACTCTATGAGATCCAACAGAAGGAATCCACCATGTAAGGCAAGTAATTAAACAAGGAAAACAAGGGAACCAACAACAGGAAAATAACATGACAGGAATAAGTCAATGCATACCAGTTATAAACACCAATGTGAATGGTCTCAATTCACTAATCAAAAGAAATAGACTGGCAGAATTGATCAAGAAGCAAGATCCAACAATATGTTATATACAAGAAACACACTTAATTAGAAAAATTCACAGACTGAAAGTCAAAGGATGGAAAACAATGTGAGAGGAATCCAAAAGAAAGCAGGGATAGCTATTCTATTTCCAGACAAACCAAGACTGACTAAAAGAGGCAAAGAAAGTCACTACATCCTTGTAAAGGGAACAATCCAAGAGGAAGAGATGACAATCATAAATATATGTACACCAACAATGAGCAGACCCAACTATATAAAACAAATATTAATGGACATGAAAAATCAAATAAGCACTAACACAATTGTAGTGGGATAACCACTGTCAGAAATAGACCAACTAGACCAAAAAATCAATAAGGAAATATCAGAACTGAGTCAAACTTTTGGACAAATGGACTTAACAGATGTCTACAGAGTGTTCCACCCCATAACGTCAGAATACTCATTCTTCTCAACTGTGCACAGGATATTCTCCAAATAGACCACATACTAAATAAATGCAAAGGAAGTGAAATTATCCTATGCATATTACCAGGGTATAGTGCAATAAAATTGGAAATCAATGATAAAATAAAACAGAGCCACTAAATCTGCTGGAAGACAGAATAAGTAAAACTCTTAAAGATATTAGCATCAACAAAGACTTTATGAACAAAACCCTGATCACATGAGAAATATCACAAAGAATCAACAACTGGGATCTCATCATATTAAAATGTTTTTGCACCACCAACAGAGTGAAGAGACAACCCACAGAGTGGGAAAAAATTTTTGTCAGCTTTTTCTCAAAGGACTATTCTAGATATATTCTATATCTAGAATTTATAAAGAACTAAAAAAAAAATCAGCCAGCCATGGTGGCACACACCTTTAATCCCAGCACTCAGGAGGCTGAGGTAGGAGAAGCATTGTGAGTTCAAGCCTGGCTTGGGCTACAGTGTGAGCGAGGCCCGCCTGAGCTACATAGTGTGACCCTGCCTCAAAAAACTAGGGCTGGGAGTTTGGCTCGGCAGCTTACATGCCTGCCTGAAAAAAATCAGACTCCCCAAATTTAAAGACTCAGTTCACAAAAGGGCATCTGAAATTAGTAGATACTTCTCAGATGAAGTAGAAATGGCAGACAAATATATGAAAAAATGTTCGACATCACTCTTCATTTGAGAGGTGTGAATTAAAACTACTCTGAGAACAAGGGAAGGGGAGGAGGAAAAGAAAGAAGGGAAAAGCAAAAAAAATTGAGAAAAGAAGGAAAAAATGGAAACAAAGCTTTTAAAAACGGAGAAGGGAGGAGGGGCTGACGGGAGGGTAGGGGAATGGGAAAAAAGGTATCACATTATATCATGTACAGTTTCGCTATGATGAACGTGATCATTACGTGTATCTAAAAGGTACCAATAAAATCTAATTGAGAAAATAAATTAAAACAATGTTGAGGCTCTATCTCACCCCAGAAAATGTGGCGATTATTAACAAACCAACTAAGCCAGGTGTGGTGGCTCATACTTGTATTCCCAGCACTCAGGGAGGCTGAGGCAGGAAGATCACTGCAAGTTTGAGGCCAGCCTGGACTACATAGTGAGTTCAAGGGCAGCCTGAACTACTTAATGAGGGGGAAAAAAAGAAAAAAGAAGAAAAGAAATCTGCCAATAACAAATGCTGGTGGGGCAGTGGGGAAAAAGAAACCCTTCTCTACTGTTGGTGGGAGTGTAGGCTGGTGCAACCACTGTGGAGATTCCTCAAAAAACTAGGACTAAATGTTACTTTCAACCCAGCTGTTTCCATTCTGGGTATCTTCCTGAAAGAATTCAAAGCATCATACCACAGTAATATGTGCACAGCCATGTGTATAGTGGCACAGTTTGTAATAGCCAAATCTTGAAAACAGCCCAAATGCCCATCAACTGGTGAAAAGATAAAGAAGATGTGGTTTTTAAACATAATAGAGTACTACAAAGAAGGATAAGCTTGAGGCTTTTCTTGTTAAATGGATACACCTTTGACCATACTCTTAAGTAAAATAAATTGGACACACATGTGTAAATATCAAAGTGTAAATAATGATCAAAATATATAATAGATATTGGGAAATGGGAAGAAAATGTTCAAATGAGAGGGGGAACAGGGTGGAGCAGGGATGGAAAGAAGGGACAAGAAGAAAAAAAATAGAAGAAAAAATGGAAATAAAATTTTGTATATATCGGGAGGCTGAGGTAGGCGGAGCGTTGTGAGTTCGAGGCCGGCTTGGGCTACAACGCAAGCACAAGGCCAGCCTGAGCTACATAGTGCGACCCTGCCTCAAAAAAACCAGGGCCGGGAGTTTGGCTCAGTGCCTTAAGTGCCTGCCCTGGCAGGCGCGAGGTTGTGAGTTCAATCCCCGGTGCCGCAAAAAAAAAAAAAAAAAAAAATTGTATATAAAGAGGGGAGGAGGGGCTGAATGAAGGCAAGGGGGATGGGAAAAAAAGAAGCAAGATATACTATGTACAGGTACAAATTCCCTACGGTGAATGTTATCCCTATGTATATCTAAAATGTACCAATAAAATAGAAAGGAAAAAAGACACTATTAAGAAAATAACATTATTTTTAAAGACATTATTAAGATAAACCAAAAATTGGGAGGAAACATTTGTAAGTGATAGTGATAATTCTTATAGAATCCTTGTACCCAGAATTTATAGAACTCTACAACTCAATAATAATAAAGCAAGTAACCCAAGTTTTAAAACAGGCCAAGATTTGAATAGACCTACCACTAAAGAAGAGAGAATAAAAATGGTGAATAAAAATGTTAAAGAGTTCAGCATCATTAGTCACTAGGGAAATGCAAATTAAGGCCACAATAAGATACCACTTCACACATTATACAATGACTATAATAAAAAAGATAAATAATAATAATCAAGAGTAAGGACTGAGGAAATTAAAATCCTCATATTGTTGGCAGGAATATAAAATGGTGCAACTTTGGAAAACAGCTTTGCAGTTTTTTTAAAAGTAAAGTATAGATTTATTAAACAACCTAGAAACTTGATTCAGAGATATCTCCTCAAGACAAATGAAAACATGTATCCACAGAAAGATTTGTTCAGGAATGTTCATGGTAATGTTATTCATAAAAGTCAAAATGTAGAAATGATACATATGTCCACCAACTTGTGAATGGGAAAAACAAAATGTGGTATTTCTGACCAAATATACCAACTAAAAGAGGCAAAATGGAAGGAAAAAAGACCATAGATTATATAATTCCATTTATGTAAAGGTTCAGGAGAGATAAATCTATGGAAACAGCAAGCATATAGAGTGTTTTCCTGGGGTTAGAGAAGGAAATGGAGGTGGAGGAAAAGTGGGTATATGAGGGGTCTTTTGGGAATGATAAAAATATTTTAAAAGTGGATTGTTGTGATGATTGCACAACTCAGTAAACTTTCTAAAACCTATCAAATCATATACTTAATGAGTGAATTGTATGGTATATAAGTGGCGTCTCAAAAAAGGTTTTAAAAAAATATAATTAGAAAACTTATGCTGAGAAGATAAGAAACATGTACAACTATACCTAATGCATACAAATTTTTAAAATTGTAGCCAATTTTTGTTTATTCCAATTACACAAAATTGTTAAAATATCTGACAGTTATTTAATGTAATTAACCAGTAACACATTAAAAAAATTCGAAAAAATTCAGCATCAAGAGCAGGTGTGTGTCAGAAGCTAACACAGGAAGATCAAGAGTTCTAGGCCAGCCTAACACCTTAGCAAGACGTGTCTCAAACAAAAATAATAAGTCAAAGGGTCGAGGAAGTAACCCAGTGGTAGAGCACTTGTGTAGCATGGAAGAGGCCCTGAGTCAACCCAACACCTTGGAAAAATTTGATACAAAAAATACAAAAACAAAAAAGAAAAAAAGCACACTAAATTGACTAGTAATAAATGAGTACTTCCTAATACGATAAAGGATATCTACAAAAACAGAAACCTGTAACAATGGCACTAATAATGGAACATCGCTGAAGAAGTTCCTCTAAGATTCTTATTATCAGGACTGAGATATGAATGCCACAAGTCATGATTTTTCATTCAATTTTGTACTGGAGATCTTAGCCAGGGCAGAAAATCAATCAGTCAATCAATCAATCAATCAGAGATAAACACGCAAAAAGAGAAAGTGGAAGATGACATGCTTATTTACATAGAAAGCCCCAAAGTACAAGAGAGCTGAGGAAAGGAACAGGATACAAAATGAAGGTGCAAAAATAAATTTTATCTCTATATACTAACAACAAATAGAAAATGCACTAAAACATTTTACAACAGCATAAAAATGAAGTCTATGGGAACAGATCTTTTAAAATGTCCAACAACTGAGAGAGAAAAATGACAAAACTACATAGATAAGACCTAAGTAAGTAAAAAACACTCCATGTTCATAAATTGGAAGTCAATGGCATAAAATGTTAAATCTCTCAAATTGATAAATTCCACAAAATTACCAAAGAAATTGTAATTTTTTCTGAATGCTGACAGTTTTTTTCTAAAATGTTCTGTAGATTTTTTCAAAGACTAATATATTCTTGAAGAAGAAAATGATGGAGAGACCTACCTCAAAAAGTATTACTAATTACCATGAACTTATAGTAATCACGAGAGAACGGTGTCAATGAAGCTATAGACTAACCAACCAGTGGGAACCCAGAAACAGACCCAAATATATATATAAACTTTAATTTTGTTTTGAACAGCCATTTTAGTTTAAAGTGAAAGGATAAATTTTTCAATATGCGATACAGGGACAATTAGTTAACCTTAAAGAAATCATGATATTAGGCTCATGTATACAAGAAAAGGAAAAGTATACAACTCTGAGAAATTTGCACTTCTCTAAATTTAACTTCCTGAGGGTGGCGAAAGTTTTTTGTTTGTTGGTTTTTCAGCCCTGGGGATCTAACCCAGGGTCTTGAGCTTGCTAGGTAAGCGCTCTACCACTGAGCTACACCTCAGTGTCTAGCTTTTAAAACAAGACACAAGGAGAGAAATCAGAAAGAAGATGGATTGATACACTCACTGAAATTCAAAGTTATAACTTGATTTTATCTAAAGATATTATAGATAAGCCATAAACATGGAAACATGTATAAATAATGTAGAGTTAACATCTAGTTTATATAAAGAATCTAGTTTATATAAAGAATAGCTACAAATCATCAAGAAATGACAAAGAACTCAATTAAAAATGAGCAAAAGCAATGACTAGAAACTTCATCAAAGAGGAGGCATTAAAAAAAAGAGGAGGTACAGATGGTTCACCAATATATTAAAATATATTCAATCCTAGTAATCAGGGAAATGCAAATTTAAAACAGTGAAATACCATTTCACACCTACCAGATTTGTGAGTTAATAATTAACCAATAACAAATGTGTAAGAATATGGAATCATGGGACTTTCAGACATTGCAAATGAATGTTTCAGTTGGTGAAACTAATTTGGAAAGCAGCTGGCATTTCCTAGTAAAGCTGAACGTCTGCATAGCCTACGACCTAGCAAGTGCACTGCGGTGTGTGTAGAAGCCGGAGAGACTCTTGCATGTATCCAAGAGTGTTTATAGCAGCATCATTCACAATGGCAAAAAATTAGAGAAAAACCCACATGTTCATCAACAGTAGATAGTAAATAATACATTCATATCATAGAACACTGTATAGCATAGAAAAAATTCTTTTACATTTTTGAGTCAGGTTCTTGGTGCCCAGGCTGGCCCCAAACTCCTGGGCTCAGGTGATCCTCTGACCTCAGCCTCTTCAATAGCTGGGACTATAAACATGTGCCCTGATGATCAGTTTTTAAAAAGTGACATTAATGAACTTCTACAGCATGATGCTGAGTGCAAAAATTCAGTGTAATTCAATTTATTTAAGTTACAGACTATGCAAAACTAAAAACGATATTAAACTCCATCAAGAAAAGCAATGGAATGATAAAACACAAAATTTGGGGTCATGAATGCTTTGGGAAGGCTAGAAAGAAAGAAAAACAAAAACAAAAGACAAAAACAAAACACCCTGCTCTTTGAGATAATCAGCACACGAGATGGCTAAGACCTACATTATTTTTTAAATTTACAACTGAACTCTTTATAAGATATTTACAAGACAATCAACTTGACACATCAGAAATGGCATCCAAAGAACCAATTACAACACAGACAACAACATGAAATGGGAATAAAACAAAACTGAAGTGAATGCACAAGCAATTTTACCTTTTAATTGATTGATACCAGCTTAAACTTTGTTAGAGAAACAAAAAACTATGTTTTAGGGCCTTCGGTTCAACACTGAATTTCACGGTGTTGTATTCCATGTAGGGAAAACAACACTAAATTTCCCCCATGCTGTAACTCACTGTGATTTCACTCTTGGAACTATGCTGCAGCCTCAACAAACCTCAACATACCCAGTCAAAGGAGAGCTGATCTAGCAGGGGGACGGTAACATAAGAGGCCCTCAGGGAAAGGAGAACCGAGGAAGCAGGATCCACTTTCATTTGGCCACATAGTACTTTCTGGATTCCTCCCAGTCCTCTCATTTAGGGTCTGAGGAGCCCTGCACAGCCCTCTGCCCAAGCCAAGTCATCCTGCCCCGCACCCCTCCCAAGGGCACGGCTGCTGCCAGGACCCGAACTACCAGTCCCAAGAGGTACCAAGCCCTCCATTTGGCCTCTCAACTCCTGGGCTAACGGCTAACGTTCTCAGCACCGTTGACCCAAACTGTCTCCCTCGGGTGCCACATACACCAGCGATCGACGAGTCAATGCATTAGCATGTGCCAGGCCTAGCTATAATTCAGTGCCAGTTCATTTTTTGATCTTGGGAAAGTCCAATCCTTGCTGGCATCTCTTCCCTCCCTGACTAAACATTGCTTGGTCTCCATCAAAATACCACACCCTCTTGAGTACACGGCCTCTTAGGAGGAGCAGAAATGTGTCGCACCCCCCAGAGATTATGGTGTAGTGCTCACCTAGGAGCGCGCACCTCTCCCCTCTCTTGGGAATTTTCTCAACAGGTGGGATGCAGCACAAACAGCTTTGCCAGCTGGGAAGCTTTAATGGAGCTATTCCCTGTGGCTCATAGGATGAACTATGAGAGAATTTGTGTTTGTTTTCCAGAAATAGAATGATGATGTAATGCATGCTTTCTAAAGGGGAACCACTCTCTGAGGCTCCGCCAGGCCCCTCGAGGTTGTGCTGATCAACCCTCCTCTCCCAGAGCTGAGAGTCCCTAGTCTGTGTCTGTGCCCAGCTCTGGTGTCTGGCATGAGCGTCTGAGAAGGCCCCAGGGTCCCTCTTTCCTACTCAGGAAATGGCTCAGGCATGGCCTGGCGGTTCCTTCTCCCTGGCCACTGCAGACCTAGCAGCCAGCAGCCTGCACCACGCTTCACGTAGGACCAGGCCCTCCCCGCCGGGCTCTGTGAAGGGGAAACCACCCAGAGGCAGGCCTGCGCCCTGAGGCAGAGGGTCTTGTATGTGGTGGGCTTTCAGGGTGGCTGGTTCTCTGAAGAAATCTTCTCAGCAGCGCCCAGATAAGAGTTTTCAGTGGCCAGCACCCAGCCCTGGATCTGAACTGAATCTTAAAAGCTGTTAGAGAAAAGCAGTAAATCACTTATAAAGGTAAATTAGAGTTACAGCAGACTTCTCAACACAAACGCTGAAGGCTAGGAGAGGTTGGGATGAAGTGTTTCGAACCCTAAAATAAAACAGTTTCTAACCCAGACTGACATATCCTGCAAGACTATCTTTCAAAACTGATGAAGAAACAAGATAGTTTCAAGATAAAGAGCACTTAAAGAAATTCATGACCAGCAAACCAGCACTCCAAAAACTCCTCAAGGATACTCTAGAAAGAGGCAACAATGCTAACAATGATAAAAGGTGCAATAGAATGAATGTAACTGGTAGGCTGAGCAGGTAGGTAGAAGGGAAAGGTAGGGAGTCAACAATAGGAAAATAAGGTGATGACAGGAAGAAGTCAATACCTGTCAGCAATAACTCTCGATGTGAATGGTCTCAATTTCCCAATCAAAAGACACAGCCTGACAGAATGGATCAAGAAACAAAAGCCCATGAGGTGCTATTTAACCTAAAAAGAAACTCATAGATTAAATATCAATGGTGGACTTCAAGCCAACACTAATCAAAAGAGGCGGAGAAGGTCCCTAAATCCTGGTTAAGGGAACAATTCATCAGGAAGAGGTAACAATTATTAACAAAGACACACCCAACTTTATAAAACAAACAAAGCTGCACATTAAAAACAGATAAACATAAATACAATCGCAGTGAGGGACTGCAGTACCCCACTAACACAAATAGATAAACTAGACAAAAAGTCAACAAAGAACTATCAAAGTTGAACAAAACCTTTGAACAAATGGACTTAATAGACATCTATATTCAACCCAACAACAGAATGCTTTCTACTTAGCGGCACATGGAACTTTCTCCAAAACAGACCACATGCAAGCCAACAACACATGCTTAGGTAGACATAAAAGAGCTAAAATCATACTATACATTCTATCAGATCATAATGCAATGAAGTTAGGAATTAATGATAAAAGAAAACAAATTATGCAAATACTTGGAAACTATACAGTGCACTCTTAAATGAACAGTGGGTTACAAAAGAAACCAAGGAAGAAATAAGACAGTTTCTAGAACTAAATGATAATACCAGTTCAACATACCAGAACTTCTGGGACACAAAGAAAGCAATCCTAAGAAGGAAGTTTATAACTGTGAATGCCCACATCACAAAAACAGAGAGTGAGCCCAAATAAAAAACCAAACGACGTACTTCAAGGTCTCAGAAAAACAAGAACAATCCAAAATCCAGGCTAGTGCAAGGAAGGAAATTATAAAGATCAGAGCAAAAATCAATGAAATCAAGACAGAAAACAAACAAAAACAATCAGTGAATGGAGCAGAGTTGATTCTTCAAAAGAATAGACAAGGGCTGGGGATGGAGCTCAGCGGTGCGGTCCTGAGTTAGATTCCCGGCGCACACACGCGCACGCGCGCGCACACACACACACACACACACACGAATGAACAAAATAGACAAACCATTAACCAAAGAAAGGAGAGAAAAGACCCAAACCAATGCAATTCTAAATGAAAAAGATGAAATCAAAACAGACACTACCAAAATCAAAAAGATTATTAACAACTATTTTGCAAACCTGTACACCAATAAATTGGAGAGTTCAGAAGAATTGGATAGATTTCTAGATACATATAAATAACCAAAACTGAACCAAGAAGATTTAAAAACCCTGAATAATCCAATAACAGGCAATAAAATTAAAGATGCAATAATTTAAAAAAAAATTTACTCACTAAGAAAAGCCCAGGTCTGGATGGGTCTATTGCTTAATTCCACAAAAACTTCAGGAAGGTTCTAATACCAATACTACCTAAGTTATTCATTGAAAAGGGAATTCATACTCCCAGATTCATTTCTGAAACTACCATTACCCTGATTTCAAAACCAGCTAAGAATCCAACCATAACAGAGAACAACAGACCAATTTCTTTAATGACTATAGAGGCAAAAGTTCTCAGCAGGATACTGGCAAGCAGAATGCAACAAATCAACAGAAAGATTACACGCTGTGACTAAGTAGGCTTCACCCCAGGGACACAAAGATGGTTCCACATACACAAATCAATAAATGTAATTCATCACATAAACAGGCGCATGGGCAAAAATCACATGATCATCTTAGTAGACACAGAAAAAGCCTTTGACAAAATCCAACATTCACTCATGATAAAAATAGATACAGAAGAAGCTTATCTCAATCTGTTAAAAGCCATGTATGGCAAATATACTGCCACACATTCTAGATCCAGCCACCTCTGAAAAAGCCCCACCTGTGACCACATGAGGCTTTGGGGGGGGGACATCTAGACACAAGGCATAACACCCAGAATAGCAAAAGCAATCCTAGATAAAAAGAGCAAAGCAGGAGCCATCACAATCCTGTACTTGAAGTTATATCACAAAGCTACTATGATAAAAACAGCATGGTAGTGGTGCAAAAGCAAATACATAAATCAATGGAAAAGAATAAAGGAGGCAGAAACAACTCCAAGCACATTCAACTATTTAATCTTTAACAAAGGGGCCAGAAAACACACTGGAGGAAAGGTTCCCTCTTAAGCAAACAGTGCTGGGAAAACTGGTTGTCCATATGCAGAAGATTAAGTCAAGACCCATATCTCTCACCAAGTACTAAACTAAAATAAAAATAGATAAAAAACTTAAACGTTAGAACAGAAATACTTACGTTCTGGGAAGACTCTTGCAAAGACTTTTGGAACTGAACCCTGGTTGCACAGAAAATAGTACAGAGAATCAACAAATGGGATCACACCAAATTTAAAAGCTGTTGCACAGTGAAACAAAAAACCAACAGAATGAAAAGACAACCTACAAAATGAGAAAAAAATTTTGCCAGCTATTCCTCAGAGGACTAATATCTAGAATTATAAAGAACTCAAAAAAAATTATCCTCCCCCTGAATAAAAGACCCAGTCAAAAAATGGGCAAATGAAATGAATAGGTATTTCTTAGAAGTATTAATGGCTAATAAATGCACAAGAAATATTCAACATTGCTGGTCATTAGAGAAATGCAAATTAAAACAACACTGAGATTCCATCTCACCCCAGGAAGAATGGTTATCAACAAGAAATCAAATAATAAATGCTGGCAAGGCTGCAGGGAAAAAGGCACATCTCTCCATTGTTGGTGGGAATGTAAACTAGTACAACCACTATGAAGATCTGTTTGGAGCATCTTCAAAAAACTGAAACTAGAAACTCCATTTATCCCAGCTATTCCCATTCTAGGTATCTTTCAAAGAAAGTTAAAGCTATTGTATCACAGTGATACATGCATACCTATGTTTATAGTGGCACAATTCATAATAGCCAAATCTTGGAAGCAGTCTAAATGTCCATCAACTGATGAATAGATGTTTAAAATGTGACATTTAGATGTATTGGAGTACTACTCTGCCATCAAGAAGAATGAATTCAAGTCATTTGTGGGAAAATTTGTGGTCAAGACACACACGCTTAAATATCACATGGTTTCTTTTATATGAGAAACCCAAAGTATAAATAAAGGGTAAAGTAAAAGTTAGATAATAGGAAGGAGGGAGATAGATCTTTCTTAAATGGATAAAGGACCAAGAGGCAGAGGGAGGCAGGAAAGAGGGAAGGGGCAGGGGTGTAGAAAGGCATCGCCATGTGTTAAGTATGTGCAGCAACTCCTTACAAGGAATGTAAACATTGGTACCGCAAACATGTTATAAAAATACTAAAGCAAGGGTCTCGAGAGACAGACGAAGAGGGCAGGGAGGGAGGGAAAGAGGATGAAACAATGACCTAAGCCGTGTCATGCACAGGTCCCAACTCCACACAAGGAATGTAACCACTATACATTACAAACATGTACTAATAAAGGAAGTGACTTGAAAGGCATAAAGGAAAAAGCAATGAAATAAATCAATGAACAAATACATAAGGGATTATCCACAGTACAGTACCCCCATAAAAATAAATAAGCAGATAGATAACAAGGGGCCATCTGCATCACAGTATCCCCGTGTCTAGAATATGCCTGGCTTGTAGCAGCCATGGTAATAGCAGCATGTGTATGGATAGCATTTGCTATGACCCGGCTCACATATATAGTTCATTTACCCCTAGTAGCAACCCTATACGGTAGGATGTTATTGTGTTACCATTTTGTACTTTAGCAAACGGAGGAGCAGGATGCAAACACAACGTATCCAGCAGCAGAGTCTCTGCTCTTAATCGCTGGTCTCCGCCCTCAGGGTGTGCACGCGTCCAGCAGGCAAAGGCTGCGCGTGGACCAGGCACAGAAGGGCGAGCTGCTGAGCGCAAGTTCTGACCATCGCGCACCTTGCTCACAGGATCTTTGCAGCTCGGTTCCACTCGTGCCCCTGTGGTGGGCTGACAACCGGTGGGCAACGTGTAACGCCCAACTGAGCTGAATCAGTGTGGTGCTGGCTGTGGATGGCCCACCAGAGGACCGGGGCCAACATAACAGGGAGGACTGGAGAGAAAGGAGTGGTGGTGTTGTGTCTCCATGGTGGTGCTAGCTCTCCTGTTGCCATTGGTTCTCCTGGAGGAGCTTGTTGAGCTTCTTTCCTGATACAAACTCGGCTGTACTCATTGTCAGAGGAGTGCAGGACGTTGTCCCTGAGAGTGGCTGTGGTTCACTTGAGGGGAGCTCTGGTCCTTACTTTGAGCATCGCTTCCTGGCTCCGGAGGGGAAGATGTGTGCTGTTCAATCTGCTGGAGAAACTTGTCATGCTGGCTTCCTGATATGAACTCGGTTGTTCTCACTGTTGAGGAACTCAGGACCTCGTTGTTGCTGAGGATGGCTGTAGTACTTTTCGGGGTAACCCTGGTCCTTGTTTTGACCATCGCTTCAGGCTCCAGTGCTGAGCCCTCTCCCTACTGGCACAGATCCTTCACCCTGCTGGCACAGACTTTCTAGCCTCCACCGCTGACCTTTGGGCCTTCCCAGCGCAGATCCATGAAATGGACTTGCATCAGATATTGTTGTGGGTTCTAGGCTCCGGTTGGACTCATGGGGGCATTGTCATGGGCTCTAGGTCTTCAGCTGGACTTAGGTAGGATGTTGCCATGGAATCCAGGTCCCTGGCTAAACTCTTTGGGTCTGGACAGATTTCCTGCACTACTTCTTTTGCATTTGACTCTTTCAGTGACCATTATAAAATAATACTCTAAATTATGTGTGCTGTACGTAATTGTTTTCCTTGCCATCCCTGACTTCACCACCCAGGGCTGAACGCACCCAGCCTTCTGAACACGGTGAGTCTCATGGATTCACATCTGGGGCAGTTGCATGGTGCCCATGCTCAGATGGACATTGTGCTTGGCTTAATGTTCTGCTGTCACCACCTCTGAATTCTGAAACATCTTTGAGCTTGTGCTTCATAAAGCATGGTGTGATGGCGATAGGAACACACCTGTGAGCAGACGTATGTGCTGTGTCCCGTCCACCTCTGTGTGTGGTGCCTGTGGGTACAGAATTGTGGCGAAATGGCCAGGACTGGAGTTCGGCAAGGCTCAAAACAAGCTCCTGGTGAGGGCGCTGCGTCTCCACCTCCATCAGCAGTGGCACTGCCAGCCACGAGAAACCCTCTTTCCTCAAGTCAGAATTTGTTCCAAAGGTAAAAAGGAGCAAATGGCCCTCCCAGAGACACTGGCTGCCACAGAACCTCAGATGTGTTCTCAGCCACAGCCCGCAGGAGCCAGCCTGAAAGTCAGGCAGATGGAGAAGGCGGGTGGCTTTCTCATGGTTCATCCTCTTTCAGGCTTCCTGACTCATCAGAGGCCAAGGCTGGACTCTAGTGGGATTGTCTATATGCCAAGATACGATGGAGTTAGTTTCCTGCATTTCCACTCTTCCAGTAGAAATAAAATACGAAGGCTCATTTGAGCTATTAAATACAAATTGTGTCATTTGAGTGATTCTGCAGAAGAGTTCAACACTAATATTTGCACTTGAAGCTGGCGCTGCACACTATAAAGATGAACAATAAAATTCGTGGTAATAAATTTTATTTTGGGGGCTGCCCACCTTAATCACAGCACCCAGGAGGCTGAAGCTGGAGGATCATCTCAAGTTCAAAGCCAGCCTGGGCTACAGAGGGAGACCCTCTCTCAAAAAATATTTTATAACTTTTGTTTACTTAAGAATGACATTATAGCAGATTGTGGTGCAGGGAGAGAATAAGGCCTCACCAAGAAGCAAGCCCTCCCTGCAAACCAGCGCCATGTGTGGGCTGCCACCCGTGGGGGCACAGCCCAATCCCAGCCCCTCCCAGTGTGCAAGCTGGCAAACAAGAAGAGCCAGTCCCCACCCTACACCTCCCAAATGACTGGTCAATCCAGAGAAGCACAGGCTGCGAAGATAGCTACGGAGGTGAAATGCAATTGGATGCCTGTGTTGCTTTGGTGTTTCACTAGCATTGTAGGTCTAGGGCCAGTGGTCTGATCATCCATTCAGAGGATAGCAGTACACAGTGTGGCATCTAGGGGGACCTCCTCCTGAAGGTAGTAGCCATGGTTAATTCCCTATTATCTTGTTTTGAAGTCCTGTATCATTTTCATTGTTTTAGTTGGGTTGGGTTTTGTTCCATTTTGTTTTGTTTGATTTTGTTATATCCAATGGCATGAGCAGCTGTTTCAAAGATAACAAGATATATTATGGTAGCCACTTTGGATTTACTATTGTCTTGTTTTGAAGTCCTTTATTGCATTCATTGTTTTGTTTTTTATTGGTTCTATTCTGTTCCGTTCTGTTTGATTTTCACTCTGTTTGAAGGTGTCTGCAGCTATTTTGAAGACAACAAAAGGCATTATAGTAACCATTATTGATTTCGTATTGTTTTGAAGTCCTGTATCACTTACACTGGTTTGTTTTGATTGGTTTTATTCTGTTTTATTTTGATTGGTTTTATTCTCTTTAAAATAAAAAAAAAATTTTTTAAAGAATGACATTATATAGCAAATAAAAAGCACCATAATAAGTTAAGGGACCATGGGAAAAAGGGAAAAATGGCATATGCATTAATGCCCCTTTTCCTGCTGCATAAATAGGCATATGTGGTTGTGTCTCCATAGGTCCGCTGGCTCTGGGCCCTACAGATAATGTAGATGGCCCTGCTTATAAATTCCCTTTCTGGCTACACCAGCTTGGTTTAACTCCGTGTGACTGCGGAAAGGAGTTCTAGTTTGGAAAGTTAATTTGAACTTGCTGGGGGCTTAGCTGCACGCTTCATTGCAGCTAACGCACTCCAGTGTGAGAGGAGGGATGGGGGAGCGAGCAGCACGGGGTTTCACTAACTCGGGAAAAGCCGCACAGCTTCCTAGAGGCGCTGAGCTCTGAACTCACTGTGGCCGTGGAAAGGTTCTCTAACGCACTGTCCAGCGTGGCAGGCACTCGTCACGTGTGACTTTTGAGCCCTTGGAGTCCAAGTAGGTTTAAATACACAGTGTGACTGGTGCTACAGCACTGGACCACACAGATCTGGAACCGGGGCCCCGAGCCCGTGACAGTGGCGCTGTGGAGGGGCTGACTCCCTCCCTGGCTCCCGGCACTTGGCCCTCCCTGGGGAGTAGGATGAAACGTTAGATCACGCACGTGGAGCCTGCGACATCATCAGTGTTCAACGGATGGCAGCTGAGTGCTTTTGGGGGTGCTCAGCCTCGACCTCCCCATCTTAGGGGCCAGGGGCTGGCGGCATGCGTGAACCTCGGCAGAGGTCACATCAGCCCTCGGTGACTCAGAGTCTCGGGAATCCACAGGCAGCGGCTTCGCTGCCCACAGAAAGCCTTCCTGGAAGGGCCCGGCTCTGCGTGAGCTGGGAGCCCTGTCAGGAGGGGAGGCCGAGGTGCCTCTGCTGTGTCTCTGGACAGCAGCCAGCCAGCGCTGTCGTCACCACGAACCCAGCTGGGGCTCAGACGGCTCAGCCTCAGTGCACTGGGCTGCGTGGGAGAAGGGGGGAGACTCAGCCCCCGGCCCAGCAGCCCTCCCCAGCCTACTGCAGCCTGACTCCCGCACCCCAGGGTGGTCCCCGCTGGCCCTGGCTGTGGTTAACCATCAGTCGCTGGCAGGGGCCCTGCACAGCCAGCAAGAGTGCCATAGGCAGCAGCGCCTTCCCGGCTGTGCACCTGTGGTTTGCACCTGCAGCCCATTTTGACAGCGCGGCCGACCTCTGCCTATAGCAGCTCCCGGCTCTGGCTCCAGCCCCCTAGGGGCTCCCCTCGAGCTTCCTGCTGCTGTCAGTCCCAGCTGCTCTGTAGGTCTGCCCCTTATGCTGCCCCCCAAACACATCAGCTACCACCCTGCCCTCCCAGCTCTGGGGTTCCAAATGTCATGGTCACAAACAGACTGAGCTTGATTCTCACGGTCCAGTATGTTCTTCTCAGAGCCATTTTAAAAGGAGCTGGATTTCAGCTGGCGGAGTGGTGCACACCTATCATCCCAGCACCCGGGCAGACTGAGACAAGAGGAGCACAAGACTGAGTCCAGTCTGGGCACCTTAGTGACTTAGAGAGACCCTGTCTCAGAATAAAAAAAAATTAAAATGCTGGCTTTTGTAGCTCAGTACAAAGGCCCTGGGTTCAATCCCCACTACCTCAAAAGAAGAGGGGGAAAAGGAGCCAGGCTTAATTCCTTGCCAATGACTGTGGAAAGGGCAGACTTCGTTGGAGAAAGCTAGAGGGGTGTGCATCTGCAGTAGTCGGGGAAGGAAAGCTTCAAGAGGGGGGTCCACCGCCTGAGAGCCTGGTGACAATAAAGGACATCCGAGGCAGAGGAAGTAACCTGGGCAGAAGGCTACAACAGGATGCGTGGGTGGGTGTGGGAGGTTGGGGTGCACAGGCAGGAGTAGGGGTGAGGTGGGGAGGGAGAGGGAGACTGAGGACCTCGCTGAGGAGCGTGGGCTCTGGTCGCAGATGCCAGACCCAGAACAGCATTCTCCAGAAGGGCAGGACCCAGCACCCCGCGTGCTGCCCCTGTGGACACTGCCCTGAGGAGCTATAACTCCCCGAGAGCACCACGCACCCTCGATCAACACTCCAGGTGCATTGCCTCAACTGACCCGCATTGCAAGCCCTCCCACAGGTGCTGTTTTCTGATTCCCACTGTCCAGAGAGGGAAAGAAATTTGCCCAATATCACACAGCCCACAAGTGGCAAAGCTAGGATTTTAACTCCAGCAATCTGACTTTGAGCTGTCCTGGAGAAAAGGACTTGTTTAACTTTATTTTGCTAGCATTTCCTAAATTCATTTTTAAAGTGATAATCCAAAAAAAAATTTTTTTTGCTCCCATAATTGAATAACTTTAGAAAAGAAAATTGATACTGTGGGCAGTGAGGAACTGCTAAAGGATTCCAATCCAAGAGCATTTTAATTTCATTGACTAATATCATTTGTCAGCTTGTTATTAGTCATTGACACTTCGGTGAGCATCAGTCCTTTCTCCATTTTCTTATAAGCTCGTTGAGGTAAGGGCCGTGCCTGGCTCACTGCTGGCTCCAGGGAACAGCAGGGGTGGCCGGGAATCCTGCTCTCAGGACCCTTGCTTGAATGAGCTGTGATTCCCAGTTGCGGATACAGTAGTCGGGCCAAGGAAAGGAAGGCCGGGCATGGGGCAGGTGGCTGGTGGTGGGGTCGGAGCGTCAGGAAAGAGATCTGGGCAGCTGGAGGGGACGCTCAGGGAGGCAGCGCACTGGTGCTGGAGGGGGTAGCACGTCACCCCTGCTTCGTGGCACTGAGGAGGCCAGGCCTGGCCCTCGACTGAAACCCGAACCCAAACGTCTGCTCTGTGTGTATCCCTTCCAGACAAAACCAGCCACCTGGTTATGGGAAAACCAGGCCTGGGCTGGAGTCGAAGGGGCATCGGGAAAGTTTTGGTTATAAGAATCAGAGTCGGAGAGAGAACGTCTCAGCCTGGTCTCCCTCTCTCCACCTGAGGCTACCGAGAAGAGCAGGGCCCTTGGGAGGTGACCGTGGAATGTGGAAGCTGCTTCGTGGGTGCCTCGCCCACGTCTGTCTCTCTGAAGGGGCAAGACGAGGGCTGGAGCGGGCAAGGTCACAAGCCGACAGGGTCACACCCAGGATCCAGCTGAGCTCGGCCCGTGCCGTGGCCCCGTGCCCCCCGCCGCTGTCCACGTCCCTTGGCCCCAGCCACTCTGTCCTCCGTCCCTTGCCCTTTGTCTGGAGGAGGAAGCCCTTGTTCAAACCCCACACCTGTTTCATCCCCGCCTCCGCTGGCCGCTCCCTGCTGCTGCTTGGCTGCCCTGAAGGGGTGACGGAGCCCTGGTGAAATCGGTGGGGTCAATGCCCTCTGGTTTAGAGAGTGAGCCAGGCCCACAGAGGGAGCCTCCCTCCAAACGCTGCATGGAGCCCCTGACAGCTCTGCCCCGATGCAGCCTGCTAGAGCTCACCAAGAAGCTTCATGAGCGTTCTCTAGATGGCGTTTGTACCAGTGCCAAGGAAGTAGATGCTGTTATTCTCAGTTTTATGGGTGGGGAAACTGAGGCACGGTGAGATGAAATGGCTTGTCCAGGGTTGCACAGCTAGTAAGTAGCCAAGCTGGGTCTTGAATGAAGAACTCACTGGCGCTGTCGGCTTTAAAAATAAGAGTCAGCAGTAGTCAGATGCAGCAGCGCGTGCCTGTAATACAAGTGCTTGGGAGGCTGAGGCAGCTGAATCACAAGTTTGAGGCCATCCTGGGCTGCAAAGCAAGACCCTATTTCAAGAGAAAAAAAAAAAGCCCCGAAAACCCTCCCAGGGCCCTGACTAGCACCGCCCCAAAGGCTGTGCGTCTTTATCTGGGTTTGGAGGTGGAAGATACAGCACAGGCCAAATACAGAGAGGTCTGCTCAGCTGCAGCCTACACCCCCACGACACTGAGGGCCCCGGGACACGCGTGGAAACGGACTCCACTGTCCACACACTGCTGTCGCTGTGCTGGGGCTCTGGCTGCTGGAGTCTGGCTCCCTTTGGATGCACAAAGCTGGGATGCGGGGGTGGTCGGCTGTGTTCCTGTGACCGATCGTGGAAGGTAAAGCAACCCTAGCGGGCCTGGTGCCCTGCGCTCACTGGGGCCTCAGCAGAGTGGTATTGTCCGTACCCTTTGGCATGGCGTTGGGGTTGAATACACCAGCACAGGAACCCATGAAGTAAATGCTCACTGCGCGTTGGTGATCACTAGGATCTGGGTGCCCGACCTGCGTCCTTCCTGCAGTGAAATGGGGTAAACATCAAACCAACCAAACCGATGTTCCTCTTCTTCCTCCCGCCAGCGTCTGGTCCACTTTCCCATTCGAGGATCATTGGCTTGGAGGGCCCAACTCCCAGGCCACGTGGCCTGCTCTAATTTCCCGGGCCCTAATCTCTCCCGGCTCCTAATGATGCAGCTGGTAATAGGATTGCGCTTCCCTCTGGGGCGGCCTCATAGGCCATGCCTGGGGCTGGCGACTGGTGCTTAGTGCCTCTGACCACCTGTGAGCTGAGGAGCCGGTGCCCAAACCGGACCCCGGGCCCCTGGCTGGCGTCTCGTACATGGAATGGTGCCGCAGCTCGTGCCAGCAGGCCCGCTTCACCATGGTGCTGGGTGCCCTTCTGGCGCGGGGCAGGGACGTGTGCCGGCGGAACGGGCTGCTCATCCTGTCGGTGCTGTCCGTCATCGTAGGCTGCCTCCTCGGCTTCTTCCTGAGGACCCGGCACCTCTCACCTCAGGTCAGCTCCCCGGGGCACCTCGGGTCCCTGTGAGGAGGAGTGTGTGGGCCGGGGGAGCCCGGGCTCCCTCACGACATGACAGTCATTATCCCCCGGGTCCCTGCGGTCCCGTCTATGACCTGGAACCCACGTGAGGAACCCGTAGGACAGGTGAGGAGTGAGGGTCTCGTGGCCTGGCCAGGCAGCATGGGTGCGGGGACGCCCCATTAGAGTCACTGCTGGTCTGAGAACTGCGGGGAGCGGGGAGTGGGGTCTTCAGAGAATGACAGCCCCCGCCCAGTTCATGGGACAAGAGGTCCGGGAAGGGCAGTGGGACAGGAGCGAGAGACAAGGGTGTGGGAGATGTCGGGTGAGGGGCTGCTGGAATCTCAGTGGGAAGCAGGGGCTGGAGCTCCGGGTCCTGTGGGCCCAAAGGACCCCTTACTAGACACGGACGGGGGCGACGAGGAACCGCTTTTGTGCAGAAGAGTAATCCCGTCAGATCTGAGCTTCGGAGAGGTCCTGGTTCCTGAGGGCAGGCAGGGGTGGAGCGGGCAGTGGTAGGGGTGAAGCCTGACTTCGGGGTGAAAGGGGTAGATTATGAGTACCTTTAGGACGCGATGTTGACCAGAGGTGGATTTGGGAGGCAGGGGCGAGGCAGGCCTCTGGTTTCTGGCCCAGTAATGGCCATGGCGAGTTAAGGTGCATTGTGTAGGGAAGGGCTGGGTCCCTGCTGGCCTCCACCGTGGGCGGGGGGACACGCCATGGAGTTAAGGAAGACTATTCAGGACAGATGTAGAGAACTCCTGTGGGCACCCACAGGCCTCAACTCCAAATACAGCTGGGCCAGCTGAGGAGTTAGTTACAGCCAATGAGCACAGTGAGGGGCTGGAGAATGGGAAAATGCCTCAGGGTAGGGGGTCAGAGACGAAGAGCAGGGAGGAGGGGCTTCATCAGACACAGAGGGGGAGTCAAGGGTTAGGGGTTCTTACTAAAGTGGCTCAGCAGGATTTTTCGCTACGATTGCACTATGCAGGCCGAGGAGCGGGGCTCCGAGGAACCAACTACAGCTCCGAGCAGGAGAGAGGCTGTCAGTGGGCCCCCCGGCAGATTCCCGATTCCACCATCCCTCTTCCTGCAGTGCCCTGAAGGCACCTAAGGCTATCTCTGCATGGAAGACCAAGGCTTCAAGCTTGGTCTTCCATGAAAAGCAAAATATCCCCTCCCTGGGAAGAGAGCTTTTTATTTTTCTAACAAGCCTGTTAGATTCTGGAAGCAGAGGAAACTGAACTTTGACTGTGCTAGTAAGTGGCTGAGCAAAAATTCCCTTCTCTCAGGTCTCAGTTTCTTCATCTATAAAATGGGGTGGTGGTGGGATGTGACCTTGAGAATTGTGAGGCGTGAACAGCACTGGCCAGTGTTATATGTAGTAAATGCTCACTGGATATGACTTCGCCCTCCCTCCTCTACCTGTCGGGCTCCCCCTGACATCTCATCTTCCATATCTACCATCTGCAGGCCTATTGACATCTGAAACAGCAGTGTGGGTTTTTGTTTGTTTTGTGGTGCGGGGGATTGAAAGCAGGACCTTGCAGGCTGTCCCTAGAGTAAGCCTTGCTGCATGCTCGTGCCCTGTGCCCTCTTCCCTGGTGACCCAGCTGCTGGCTCCCAGCTATTTACATAAAGCTCTACTTCTGCCACCAGGCTGGGAATTGCCAAACAACTCACGATTTTCTTGAACCAAAATGTGAGTCTCATGCAGTGTCAGCTACGTGCTGAATTAAACTGGCGATGGCACACACAACCCACAATCTGCTGTGTTTGATCTTCCTCGGTAACAACGTGTTTCCTGCAGGAAGACCATTTTGTGAAAACAAATTGGAAGGCCTATTATTAAAAGCCAAGTTCCTCTGGGGCCTCCTGTACCAAAGCTGCCCTACCCATCTGTTTAGACCTACAAATGTATTCTGGTCTAGATTAACCTGCCAGATAAACTGGAGGAAGGATGTGGAGTCTTAGAACAATTATTTTGCAGAAATTGGCTTTCTTATTGAAATCCGGGATTTCTCTGTTTGATCTCTTTGCCTGTAAGCCCTTGTAACTTTGTGAGCTGATGCAACAGGCAAAAATCATAAACAATTTGGAAAATGGCAGAATGTTCTATTTGTGAAAAAGAGCTTACAAACTCATAGATTCTGTCTCTGAATATAAATATCTCATTAAAAAATGCAGATCATTTGAGACTTCCAGTTAAAGGATGGGGAATTACAATTGCATCGTTTTTTCTCTTTCTTCCTAGAAGTCCAGTAAAATAATAATGGAATTTTTTAAAGGACATAAACCACCAAAACCTATGAGAAGAACATGAAAGGCAATAGTTGAGAAAGGAAGTTAGACTACAACAAATTAGGCAATATGGGAAGCAAATGGAGTTGTGCGACCTCATTTAGCAGAGGGCAGAAAGCTAAAATCTTCCATCTCTGGAAGCAGAAATCTAGAAGGGCTCTGGGTACCGTACTGTAGTAGGCAGAAGTGTGTACGGAGTTGAAAGCAAGGACACTGGCTGGAATTTGTAGCCAAAGTAATCAGCGTGCTAGGGCCCTGTGGTCAAAGGACTCCTCCTTCTCCTCCTCCTCCTACTCCTCTTCCTCCTCCTCCTTCCTCCTCCTCCTCCTCCTCCTCCTCCTCCTCCTCCTTCCTCCTCCATCTCTCCCTCTCTCCCTTCTCCTTCTCTTGCCCAAGGAGCCAAAGAAGCCTGTCGGAGGCCCACCTGTGTGTGCTGGGGGACAGGGCAGTGGTGAGTCACGTGCTTCAAACTAATAAGCAGACATCTGCGTTCTGGGTGTGGAATCCCCAGCACGGCTTCAAGACAGCTGACAGCTTGGCTTAGGAACAGCCTCATCCCTCAAAGGTCAGATGAGGCCTCTCCCTGAAGCCTCAGGGGAAAAGCCTCTGAACTATGCTAGGAAAGACGTTCCTCTCCCATGCCACCCAACCCTAGTGAGAACGGCAGCTCAGATCCAGCACCCTGCCCTGAAGGTTGTCAGTGGACGAACCTGATGCACAGTCATAGAAGTCAGTGCCTCATACTCATCTGTGAACAGGAAGCCAAAGCCACCAGAACTGCGAGAGAAACTGCAAATGGGTAAGGCAGAAGCTAAACAAAGAGAAAACAGGGTCTCTGATAAAGCAGAGACAACAGGAAGTAGAAGAAACCTTTTAAAGTCTTTTCTTAAAATCTTTAGAGATCTGAGAGAAGATACAGTTGCCATAAAACAGAGAAAGGATCTGTTGAAAATCAAAAGTAGAAGAACCAAGATAAAACCATCAATAGCTGGGATAGAATTGTAGACATTTCTCAGAAAATAACACAAAAAAATGAAAATTGAAAAAGAAAATATAAGAAAAGGAGCATATGCAACATTCACAACTATCTAGAACAGTTTTGAAGACAGCTAGCAGGAAGATTGGAGGGAAGAAAATATTTGGAAAGAATACAAGAAAGTTTCTCAAAAGCGAAAAGCATAGAGAAAAAGAGAAAAAAGGAAAAAGAGACAAAGGAGGGGAAAAGGAATGAAAGGAGAGACGGAAAGGAAAAGACAGGAAACAAAGAAAAGAAAGACAGGAAAAGTTCATCCTGGACCATGGCCCATCATCATGAAATTACAGAAAAGTGAAGATAAACCAATGATCTTCCAGTGGTTCCAACAGAATAAAACAGATCTTGTGTGTGGGACAGGAATAAGGACAGTGTGACCATCTTAAGTAACACTGGAAGTTAAAGACAAAGGAGAAATGCTTTCAAAACTGGGAAGGGAAATTATTTTCAATCAAAAATCTTGCATATGACTTATTAGATGTAAGAGTAAATAAAGTCATTTCTACTCATGTAAGAACTCAAAACTTTCCCTCTGTTATGGTTTGTGTTAGGATGGCCGCTCCTCAAGCCTCATGCAATCATGGGCACAGTGAGTCTGGCGTTTGTGATTTGTTTGTTGTCTGGCACTGGGATTGGTGGTGTGAGTGCTGCACCCGCCCAGGGGTGGAGCTGACATACAGTGTAAGGGCGGGAAGAAGGCGTGTCTTTCCTCTTTTTGCACTGTACACACTTGTTGATTGCAGTGGCCATGAACAGCTGCCCTGCTGTGCCATCCTGCCTTGGAGCCAGCTGAATATGGACTGAAACCCCCAAAACTGTAAGCTTCACTTTGGGCATCAGGTATTTTGTCTCAACAACAAGAGAAAAGTAACCAAGACACCCTCCCACCCACCTTTTCTCAGGGAGGTACCGAAGGAGATGTTCCACCAAAACAAGAAAAGGAAGCAAGGATTCAGGACACAAGATCAGGTCCCAGCACGACAGCCACCACACTGAGAGAACAGGGTGACAAAGTAGGACAGGAAGTGGAGCGCTGTGGGCTGAGGGATAACGGGGAATTACTATTCAAGTGTGTAGAAAACAGTCAGGCATTTTAATAGATGGATTAAAATGTTTGGGAGAAATTAACAAGTGGTTCACAGAATGCAAAGCAAACGTAACATCCATTAATTAATTTTAGAGAAAGAAACGAAGGTCATATGAGCCACGAGGCATGGTTATAGTACATGACTTGTCTCAGATGTGAACAATATTTGATGATCAAAATATTGTAAGCTTTGGAGCTTTGTAAGCTTTGGAGTTTGGGTGTAGTTTTGTGGGACTGGACTTGTCTAGGATGTGTGGGTCCCTGTACTCAATCCTCAGTTTCATTCATATATATATACATATATATATATATATATATATATATATATATATATATGGCTTTGTCTACTGGTCTACCCCAAAATTAATATACATAGAGGTGAAATAAGAAGTAGAAAAGGGGTTAGATAATAAGCCCTCCTTGAGCGTGGCAGGGAAGTTTAATTGTCCCAATGGTGGCATGGAAAGTTGCACTGACACTGTGCACAAGTTGAAGGTGTCCGTTCCTGGCAGGTTAGGAAATGGAGATGGAGAAATGAGAAAGGAACCGCCTTTGTATCATCAGGGTGCTATTTAAAGAATATACACGTAGATTAAAGTTCACTTAAAGTATGCAGACCCGATGAACGTATTTCCTTAAAAAGCAGAATTTCTAGTGCATTGGAGAAGGTGGTGGAACAGAAGTCGGAAGCCAGACTCCATCCTGCGCCGTGGCTCAGGGGGCAGGTCAACTCCCGCTCCTGCATCGGCTTCCTGGTCTACAAAATGCTGGACAAGGAGAGCTCTAAAATTCCCTTGCTAGCACCAGGATTCTATAATTTGGGGCTTTTCAATGCCTCGGGTCACTAATAAATCATTACGCTTGGCCCTGGCTTTAAAAACTAGCTAGAAGTATGAAAGCTAACCTGAACAGCGTTTCCAAGTCCAGTCACCGGCCTCACCCACATCCTCCTGAGGACACTGCCAGAAATAGCAAATTTGCATTAAATTTAAACTTCACAAACAACACACCCAGTTAAATTCGACTTGCAGATAAACAACGGAACCATTGTAAGAACAAGTGAGGAATGAATGATTTATTACCTGAAAGTCAAATCAAACCAGGCCCGGTGATCCCTTCTGCTTCCGTTGTTGCTTTGGCTCCTGGGACGTGTTACCGGGTAACAACTGATCAGGCCAGCATTTGGGACCCAGGAAAACTCAGGACAGGCTGGAGCCCAGCCAGCAGCTCACAAGGAGGCAGAAGTGAGAACTCTGCCCAGTGCCGGTGCTCCTCAGCGTCCCATCCACCCTGTCCCTTTCCGTACTCGGAGGGCAAAAGTTGAAGGGTGGCTCACAGTCCGCTAGGACCCGCTCTCCGCGGGAACTAGACCAGGGGCTTTTCCAAGGCTGGAGCTAAGTTGTGTTGTTGTGTCCCCAGCGCGCTGCTTGGCAGTGTGGGTTTAGGGGACCCACGGCCCTGCCCGCTTCCCACTCACCGTCTGCCGGATGGGGCGGCTTCACCCCTCGGAGAGGCGGGGGAGTGGGGCAGATGAAGGGGCGCTGTTATCTGCAGGGAGCACCGCGCCTCTTCTCTGCTCCGTGTGCTGCACTTACTGCTTCCGTGTGTGTTGTCATTCGGGCCGCCCAGGGACCCCGTGAGGTGGCTGTGGTCCTGTTACTGAGGAGGAAACTCCGAGATGGCGTGCAGCACGCGTAAGGCCACACAGCTGGTGACGCGGAAGGCAGGGGATGCTAGGATTGGAAGCCAGCCCTCTCTTGCTGGGCCCCATGCCCACGTGCCGAACAAGGCAGGCTTTGAGGGGGAAGGAACTGAGCACGGGGGCTCCCCTGCCCGCCCGCCGTAACCCCAGCTCCTGCTGTGTTTTCAGGAGATCAGTTACTTCCAGTTCCCCGGCGAGCTCCTGATGAGGATGCTGAAGATGCTGATCCTGCCGCTGGTGGTCTCCAGGTGAGCTCACCCCGCTCCCTCGGCCCTGTGAGGGGAGGGCCACCCCCGGGCCAGGGACACGGGCCAGGGCACCGGGTGCTCTTGGTGGGGTGTTCTTGCAGGCAGCATTCAGGTGGCTCACTGCCTCCTTCAAGAAGCCTTCCCTGGCCCAAAAGCCCACGATGGGTGTTAGCTCTCCTTTAAACATCGTGAGTCACAGAAATGGCAAATCTGTGGAGGCCACCAGTGACCCGCACGGTGCTGTATCCAAATTCCTCTCCATAGAGCAGACACTGTGGGCCACTCTTCCCCTCCTGGAATACCCCCACCCCCACTGCCTAGTCTCTGCCCCTCCCCCCCAGGGTCCCCCTCCACTAGGCCCCTGCATGTCGCAGGTCCCGCGGCCTCTCCTCACCTAACCTCGTGGCGCTAGTATGACACTCGCCTCCCCTGTGAGCCCCGCAGCTGCTGATATCTGCACTTGGCTGGTATCTGCACTTGGGTATTTCACAAGCAGTTCAGGTTCAACCTCAGTATCTGGAGATTTTGCCCAGCAAAGGACTCCTTCTCCTGTCTGCTGCTGGCAGGAAGAGGCGGCGCTGTCCTCCAGTGCCCTGGGTTCTTTCCTTCGTAACCCCACCGCTGAGTCATGGAGAACAGGAGCTGGTTCTGCCTCTTCAGGGACGGCAGCTGGCCCCTCAGCTCAGGGCAGGGGCTCTCACCTGGGCCCTGACCACCGCGGCCACACTACTCTCCTCACTGTGGGCCCTGCTCCTCGCCATCCCCTCCCACCTAGTGGCCACAGACCCCCGCCAGTCATCTACCTTCAGACTCTTCCGCAGCCCCTAAAATAACCTTCCAACCATTCGCCTGGCCCAGGAGGCCCGGCACAGTCTGCCCGACCCCCTCCACCTCACATCACACCCGCGCCAGTCCCTTGGGCTTCCGTTCCCGGAGCAGACCAGTCCTGTTCCCACCTCAGGGCCACCTCCGTGCTGGTCTCTCTGCCTAGAACACAGTTCCCCGACATCTCAAACCCTTTTCTCCTCCTCTTTCTCTAGATCTCGACTTACCCATCACCCCCTGGGACAGGGCCTCCCGCCCCGCCCCCCTCACCCCTTGCTTTCCCCACTCAGCAGGCCGTGTCTCCCCCACAGCAGTCGCATTCCTGGTTATTCTGTGCCTGTAAACTTGCTGCCTTGTCTCCTTACCCTCCACCGGACCGCGAGCTTGGTAAGGTCAGGACAGCACCGTGGACATTCAGTTCTGGTCAGTGGGCACCTGGCCACATGCCTGGTGCACAGTGGGTGCTCTGCACAGCTGTCTGGCGGTCGCATCAGCAGTGTGCACTGTCCTCTCCCTGCCTGGTCCCTGGGGTGGGCGCTGCAGATACCCTGGTGAGCTAGGCTTCTGTGTCCCCACAGGCTGGGGGAGACCCTGGTGTGAAACGTGGAGTCCCCCACAGCTGAAGTGCAGTGACGGGGACTCAGGGGACTCCCACTCCGCAGCGTTGTGCCCCTTTGCCATGGCCCGTCCTCAAGGGACGCTGCAGAGGCGGAGCCCCTGAGTGGACCCAGGTGTCAGGCTGACTTGCAGCCCACCCCGGCATCGCTGTGTGTTCGCTGCGTGACCTTGTACAAGTTGTTTAGAGCTGCCCCCCAGCCTGGGATCTGAGCCCCCTGCTCCCGAGACTGAGGGCCCATCCTGCACTCTCAGACACCCCAGTCTCTCCCTGAGCCCAGCGCATTTTCTCCTGGTTGGAGCCAGAGGCCACACTAATGTGAGAAAAGCCAGTGTATTCATGTGTTCCATTAGTTTATTATACAGTTTGGGCTGGTCCAGAGTGACTGTGTCCATAAAAAAGGAAGTGCTCAAACATTTCTAACCAAGGGAGAATTAAACCTTTGTTTAATGATGCATTCCTGAGCCCCAGACCTCCCATCCCTGAACCATCCCTCCTTGGTTCTCAAACGGGTTTACAATCTGTCACACACCCTGCACGGCTCCTGGACAGCCCTGCCCTCCGGGAACACCCTCATGGGGCAGAGCGCATCGCCACAGCTTTGGCAAATTCACTTGTTAGGCCTCACCTGGGGCTGCCGCACAGAACTCCCAGGGGCTCTGGCGGGGGTGACTTACAGATCCCCACCAGTGTTCTGATGGTCTAAGAAAACCTGATCTTCTTGGGCCCTGACCTCCACCTCTGCCTGGGTAGCTGAAGAGCCCAGCGGGAGGGCCCTGGAGTCAGGCTGGCCACTTCCCCGCGCCTAGGCATGCCGCAGGCTTTCGTGTCCCCTCATCTTCCCTCAAGCTAAGCCACTTCTGCGAATGCCTCTCTCCCCATCTTCGTTTAATTCTAAGTCTCACCTGGTGTTCACCACTTACCTTGAGTTTCTGTCTGGGAGATCTTCCTAGCTCCTCCTTCGTTAGTAACTATTAATGAGGACCTAGGTCCACTGCCATCGACACCTGGAACATGGATGCCTTTGGTGTCTCTGGGGAGATGGACCCATGGTCACCTTCGATGCATCTCATCGTAGGACACAGGCACCTCCTCTAAGCACAGAAGTGACACCCGTCCAAGCAGACAATCAGCATTCCTGCCTGGAATGACCACTCCTCTTGCTAAAGCATGGGTGGCCCCACCACGGGGTGAGACCCCGTGACACCCCCATAGGAAGGGTGGTGTACAAGAAATCAGCTTCTCCCCGAATCTCGCACACCGGTGGGGCTGGCCTGGGGCCCAGCTCAGGCACTCTTTCCACACTTTAGCATCTTCTAACTCTCGGGCCTCCTTTTCCCAGAATCCACTCCATCCCCGCCTCTCACCTCAGCCCCTTCTTTGGTAGAGATGCTGCAGTCCACCCCAAGGCAGCCCCGTTGTCCAGCCATGGCCTCACATTCCCATAATGAAGAGGTCTTCCTGAGAATCCCAGTGGATCAAAGTTAGCACCTTCCCCTGGGCTGGGAGGGAGTATAACTGGGGTCCCCTCTAGAAGCCTGGGTGTCCTCCCTGCAGACTCGCGGACACAGACCAGCCCGTGGGCATCATGCAGCGGTCTCTGCAGGTCAGCAGTGGGCCAGTTGAATCCTGCCCTTCGTCTCTGTGTCACTCCCGCTCATGCTCTGTGCCCGAAGTGGGGCCGGGTGGATGGGGGCTCAGCTTCTGGCTTCTTCTAAACAAGCATAGCACCCTTAGCACAGAAAGCGACTTTATGCCTTCCATCTGACTTCTCGTTACCCAGCGTGGCACACAGCAGGTGCCCAATCAATGTTTACTAAATGAATAGCAGGCAGTGAGAGGGGAGCTGGAGCAGAGTTCAGGGACAGGTTCATGACTAACACCTGCAGGATGACTGGAAGTTATCTTTTAAGGATGGGTTTGTGCTCTTAAAAATTATGTAAGCAAACTACAACCATTTTGCATGACAGAGGAAAGTCATCACCCTGCCATTGCACAACCCACATTCTGAAGCAGTTATTATTTCTTTCACATAAATGCTTGATCTTAGTCTTGTGGTGATTTCACGAGGTCTGGGGTGTGGTCCTTGACTGCTTAGCTCTGCAGCGTGACCGAGTGGGGCCCCAGAGCTGGTCAGACCAGCTCGCTGATTCCGATGCTGTCAGGAGACAACCACATAAACCCAGCGCCAGCTTACTTATTCGCAGAGATAAACCTCTGGCCGAGGAGGACAGGTGCGCACAACGTCTGGCCAGAGCTCTCCTCCCTGCCGGTTACCCGCATGGGGGTCCTTGGTGAAACCTGTTTGCTGGTGAGACGGGTTAGTTACTCAGTTGCATAGCCAGTGGGCTCAGCTTTGCCACTTTCCACTCATCCTCCACCCCCCGGGGCGTGCAGGGACGGACAGGACCGGCCGCAGCACCACCACGTCCTTGAGGCAGGACCCCGGGGCCATGGGAGGTGCCTGTGCGGGCTCCCACTGGTTTACCTCGCAGCCCTCCTCTCTGCCAGTCCCTCCTCAGTTACCCCTGCTTCACTGAGGTCCAGAGCCTCCCTCTCCCCTCCCTCCCAGGAAAACCACCTGACACTGCCCACAGGACCCTTTCACTTGTCATTTATTGACTAGCTCAAAAAATAGTGATAACTTTCTGTTCCTTTAAGTTCTTGGAGGATACCTTACCATTATGGCATGAAAACCAGTCTGCCTCCTGCTTTTTTTGGTTTCCATTCAACATCATGTCATGAGAATTTCCATGCTGCCCTCTCGCCTTGGGAATCCTGTTTTACTGCTCTACTTGGGCTGGGGCAGAGTTTGCAAAGCGACTTCTTTATCACTAGGACCTTGGGGTGTGCTGGAGACACTGGAGGAGCATTACCAGGGGTTCTGTGATTACAACACTCAGCTCCCGCTGTGAGATAGATACAGTATCACCTACAAATTTACAAGGCAGGGCCTAGCAGGTGCCGTGTGTGTGTGTGTGTGTGTGTGTGTGTGTGTGTGTGTGCGAAGTGTCCTTTATGGCCCTGCTGGGATTGGTGTTTCCATAGAACCTTGGGAAGGCAACTGAGCCTTATTTTCACACATCCCCAGACAAGAGTGACACAAAGAACCAGGGGTTCTACACCAGCATCTGGATCCAGCTAGAGCCTCCAATTCTCCGCTTGCCGTTTGCCAAGCCCTCCTCTCTCCTCATTCTTCAACTTCTGAAACCAAGCGTCACTCAGGGAAAACTGAATCCATGTGTTTGTGAGCCACTGAGGCTAAGCATGAAAGCGTGTCCTGTAAGCGCCACATCCCAGCAGAGAAGCCCACGTGTGTGTGTGTGTTTGGGAGGGGACGTGTGTGTGGTGTGTGTCTGCCCATGTATGTACAGGATGTGTGTGCTCCTATGCATGTGTCGTTTCCCTTCCTGTTTCTTGTAAGAATTTTAAATGGCTTTTTCTTAGAATCAGGAAATCATGTTTGGCCAAAAAAACAAAAAATCTCCCTGCTCCCTTCTCCCCCTTGCTAGGGAACTCAAGTTTGGCAGAAAACTCCCAAACACCCACGTCTGACTCCTTAGAGATGGCCCGGCCAAGCAGCCGCTGACGTCTGGTTTGGGAGCTGGAGCGCAGGGCAGCTGCCCGGCTCCCCGGGACAGGCCTGGGCGGGAGGGGGCAGGAGGTGTGGGCAGCCACAGGGCCAAGTCTGGTGTGGCCTGTGCGTCTGCGTTCTGCCCTCCAGGCCCGGGCAGCCAGCCGCTCTCAGCAGAGATCTGGGAATCCTCTGGTAGGAGCCTGGGAACTGTCCTTGGCCCTCCGGCCCAGTCATCTGAGAGCCTTACTCATCGAAAGAGAAAACATGACCCAGCTCAGGCCTTGGGCGGGTCAGACCCTCAGCCTGGTGACTCCGAAAGTCCCTACCGACCCAGACCCCACGTCCTTGTCCTCCCCCAGTTAGAGCCTTCCTCCTCACCCTCCAAGGGCCCATTCGCAGTCCCCGGGGGAGGTTGGCCCCTCCCTCTCAGTCACGGCCGTGACCCAGGCCTTCGTGTTGTCCAGCTGCAGGTCTCACCACCACAAACCCACCTTTTCACTTCCAGGACCCCCGGGTCCCCAGAGCGAGGGCTCAAGAAGAGTAGGGTGGGATCGTGTTCCGGGGTCCGAGGAGATGGGGGTAGTTTTGCAAAAGCTCCTGCTGCCCTTCAGGGGAGAATGGCGGGCCTGACAGGAGTCTCACGGCCCCTGGGGAGAGCTGCCTTCCCGAGGCCCAGCCAGAGGCTGGGGGGCAGACACCAGGAGCCCCGCTGCGCAGGGAGAGTGGGAGAGACCTGTGTGCCCAGCCGGGGAACCCTGCCTTCCCTCAGAGCCAGCTTCCTAGCCAAGGCCTGCTCATGACAGGCTGGGCAGGTGTACCGAGGGCGACACTGCTCATGGGAGACACAGCGGCGTGGTGGGCATCGGCCGGGCTTCTACCCCATCTACCCGGGGGAGAAAGGGGCACAGCGTCGGCGCACGTGGAGCAGAGAACTAGACCTGACCCCTCGGGTTGGGAAACAGTTGAGAATGGCGGGTGATCTGACGCGAGCTCCCCAAGGACAGTAGCTGCAGGACTCGGGACCTGGCTCTTCATCCAATCCGAGTTTGTCTGTTGCATAAATCTCAGGGTGGGCTGGGAGTAGTTGTGCACGCCTGTAATCCTGGAGGCTGAGGCAGGAGGATTTCTCGGTTATTCCCACCCTGGGCTACATAGCAAGACCCCATCTCTGGGGGAAAAAAATCCCAGGGAAGCAGCCTCTGGGTGCCCAGGGGCCTGGGAAGGAGGCAGCTTCAGAGGGCAGCTGGGGATGCCAGGGTGGCAGTGCCCACTTCCCACATCTGAGTCACCGTCCAAGGAGTCTCCAGTGTGACCAGAGCCTGTGTGGCTGTGCTGGGTGATTCCTTTTCCCTGAAGGTGGACTCCATTCTGGCACGGGAAGGACTTTCTGACAAGCGTAATCAGACCTTGGCGGTGGGAGTGACGAGGAGGGAGTGGGTTCCTTGTCTCCTGCTGTAAGCACAGCAGTAGAGGAATTTCTGCATTTGGGAGATGGGTGCTGGGACCAGATGGTCCACATTTTAACCAACTGGAGTCAGGGCACCCGGCCTCAGGTTTTCGAAGGGATTGGCTTGGGGCTGGGGGTGGGGCAGAGCAGCCGGGATGTGTCAGCTGTGGGCTTTTGTCTGCTCAGGATAAAGAAGCAAACCAAGATGCGTGGAGGGGCAGAAGGGACCCTGTTCACCCAGGCCAAGTGGAGCCCCTGCGGCTACGCCCAAGGCCCAGCCCGGCCTAGCCCAGCCACTAACCCGGCACAGGCCGGAGCCCAAAGACTTGGCCCTGGGCCTCAGCCCCATTCTGCCCCCAGGCCTTCTGCGGCAGGAGGCTGCACCAGCAGACCTGGGTACTCGAACACACACTGTGTGACTTTGACAAGTTGGGTGCCCACCCCCAGGGACTGGGAGGTCCTTTCTTCCCAAAGTGCTTCTGTCCCAGGCAGGACGACTGTTGGAAAGCTACGCCTGGGGCTGGGCTGAGGTCCCCCAAACTTCCTGGTCATTCCCAGTGCTCCCAGTCTGCTGTGCTCCAGGGTCTGAGTACCTTGCACTCGCTGTCCTCCCTGAATCCCAGGTCTGTGTCTCTGCCGCTTGCTCCTCACCCCTCCCCTGTCCCTTTCCCGTGGGTCTCAGCCTCAGGAAAGACGTGGCGTCCTCGATGAGTCCCCAGGCTTCTGGCCCATAGGCTGAGAGCCCGCTGGCCCCGGGTGGGCGCATGTCTCAGATGACTCACCAGACTGGCCCCAAGCCCCCAGTCCCCTCCGCACGTGCCGCTGCAGTGGCTCTGCGCCCCCGCCCCGCCCCAGGATTTGTGCTCCCCGTGCTGTTGAAGCCACATGCAGTCTGCTCCGTCTGTGCTGTTTTATTGTGCCGGAGCTGGCTTGTGTTCCAGCCTGCTGGGGCCCTCATCTGACACGTTAGTGCTCCTCCCAGCCTCCTGTACCCTCCAAATCCAGTCCTTATGCCGTGAGTAACCTTGGCCCAGTCATTGATAAAAATGACCAGAAAGAAGTGAGCTAAAATCAGAGCCCTGAAGCATCCCTCTACAGACCCTATCTGCTGCCAGCCGGTCATCCTACCCCCTGTCGCCGCACCAACTCCCCATCTGTTCCGAGAAGTTCTGGTGCCAACTGCCTTGAAGTCCTACCAACTCACAGTGCCAGGGCTTCCCCTAAACCTGGCAAGGGGGCCAGACCTGGTCAGGTGACTTTCTCTCAGAAACCTACGAAGGGTACCCGCAGTCTCCGGAGCCCACCAGCCATTCTCTTCACAGTCGGGTGCATCCTTGGTTTATATCACATACATCTGCAAATCCGCACCCAGGCATAAGCCAAGTCCTGGGTTCTAAACACCTAGAGCTGGGCCAGATTCAGCCCTGCCCTGGGGGGGCACCCAGTCTGCAGAGGCCAATGGTCACGAAACCCTGACAACACAAAGGGAATGCTAGCAACTGAGGCACATTGCATACTTCCTGTGTGTGCAGGATTCTACACCAGCACTGTCTGTCATGATAAACCACCCTCTCCCCACTCACTCTCACTGGAAACTGAGGCACTGTCAAGGCCTGGTAAGTTGCCTTCCAGCTCCCAGCTAGTGGGGCATCCCCACAGGAGCTTCTCGGCCTTGCTGGGGGCTTGGGAACTGGGAGGCAAGGCAAGGGGACTGGGGACTGGGGACCAGGTCCCGCCATCAGCCTGCTTCTGGAGTACCAGGCGGGCCTTGGGGATTCAGGCCAGCGTGCTGCCACAGGGCCCTGGGACACACTCAGCTGCACACAGTGCCTGCGGTAGGGGCAGGTGGTGGCAGAGATGCCGGCGGTGCGGGAAGGCCTCCCAGAGGAAGGGGTCCCGGCTGGGACAAGGAAGGCATTGAAGTGCGCTGGTCTGGGGGGATGGGAGGTGCAGTAGTTAGAGTGCAGCAACAGGGAGCGAGAGGGGACTGGGTGGCTGGAGCAGGTGAGGAGGGCAGGCCAGTGGCCCTGAGGCGGTAGGGGGGCTTTTCTCTCTGCCCACCAGGAGCTGGGCAGCCGCTGCCTCTCTTCCCCCGCCCCTGCCTACAAATGGAACAATTACCAGATTGGAGCAGGCTGGGTGCTGGGAGCCCGGCCAGCTCCCCACTGCCTCTGCGGTTAATATCTATAATCACTGCAATCTCCTGATCCCCAGTCCCTGGGCGCTGTGTGGTGGCCAGATGGCTTGGGAGGGGTTCCTGGGCCCCGGGCTCCTGGCGCTCTTCCCCACAGCCCTCCAGGAGCACCCAGCCATGCTTGGAGCGGGAGAGGCAAGGTTGCTGTGGTCCCCCACTATCAGTCACAGAGCCAGAAGGAGGCCCATGGGAGCCCCCACTCTGTCTGAGAGCCTCAGTCTCCATCCCCGCAGGTGGCCATCCAGGCTCCACTTGGATACTTCCTGAACCAGGGAGCTCACCACCACGAATCTGAGGCCCGTATCTGTGGCAGGTCTTGAATTCTAAAAGCTGAGCTGAAGAAACATTACAGACTGGATCAAAATGTAGTCATGGTCAGTCCAAAAAAGAAGACCCATTTTTTTCCCCAGGAGTTAAGCTAGGTCTATACCTGTCACTGAGAAGGACTGTAAGAGAAAGGGAAGTCCTCAGAGTTCAGAGTCAGAAACCCCATAGCTGTGTTGGCTGTAGAGATGGCGCTTACAGTGCCATCTCCACCTCTCTGAGCTCTGAATCCTTTGCTGTAACTCAGACGCAGGTCATACAAGACCACGGCCACTTTTCAGAAGTGACTGAGTCCTAGAATTTTGGCCGGTATAGCTGAGGGACTGAAGTTTACTTAATATTTAAAACCTGAGCAGTATAAAACGTTTTTACATTGATAGATTGAAATGGTAAAATTTTGGGTATACTAGGTGAAGGTATTATTAAAATTAATTTCACAAAAAATAATTTTTGCAAAGGCCCTATGTTCAGGCTCCAGTACCACAAAAATTGAAAAAGAACTAAAAAGGAAAAGAAAGCCAGGGATTTAGCTCAGTGGCTTAGGCGCGTGCCTGGTAAGCACAACGTCTTGTGTTCAATTCCCAGTACCAAAAAAAAAAAAAAAAAAAAGGAAAAGAAAAAGGTAAATGACAAATATAACCAGTTTTGTGGTTCTACAGGGTAGCACTGACTTAGAAGTTTAAGGACTGAACAAGGTAGATTTCAGGTGTTTGAGAACAGTAAACTCCAGGCGAATTACAGAAGTGCTCCTACACCCATTCTAGAAATTACAGAGAACACGGAGAGAGAGGAGAAACCAAAACACAAAAGACCCAGGATCCCACCACGCTAAGAAAGCTCCTGGTAACGTTTCTCCCTGGAGCTGTGCTCGCACGTGCGCGTGTGCGCGTGTGTGCGTGTTCAGGTGGTCCAACGCTCCCCAGCCACCACCCTAGCCCAACTCACGGGTTCTCAGAAAAGTCACTTTAACAGCTCGGCTCTAAAGTCTGGACCTAGGGGAGCAGCCCCCACACTCCCACCACCATCCCCCCGAGGCCCAAGGCAGAGCCTTGGCCCTGCTTTCCAGTTACTGTGAGCTCCGGAGACCTCCGCCCTCCCCCTCCTCCTCCCTATTGTCGGCTGTGGCCGTGGCCTGCTGTCACCCCGCTGAGTGACGGGCCCCCCCATCAGCCCTCTGCCATGCAGCACTGCGCTGGGTTCCTGGTCCTGGCTGAAGCCTTCCAGTCTCCCTCCACGTGTGGGTGCCCCGGAGTCTGCTCGTCCCCCCGTAC
Source organism: Dasyprocta punctata (assembly GCA_004363535.1). NCBI lineage: Eukaryota > Metazoa > Chordata > Mammalia > Rodentia > Dasyproctidae > Dasyprocta > Dasyprocta punctata. The sequence goes on along the minus strand of RJWM01011661.1, from coordinate 11,191 downwards.
TAGGCCTCATCTTCCCCGGGGGTTCTTCACCCTCTCCTGGAATCGTGCACCCCCCGGCCCATCTCGGTGTGTCTCGACAGCAGTGGCAGAGGCACCTCTCTCCCAGGAGGCTCTGGAGCTCCCTGCAGGGCGGCGGCTGAGTTGGTCAATGCTTTTCCACTTCGCATTCAACAAGGAGCAGCTCCCCAGCGATACCCGGTCCTGTACCAGTCACTGGAACGCTGGCTCATGCACAGGTCGTCCTTTCTGTCTAAGGTCCTGGGTTTTTGCTCTTAGGAAGACTATTTTGTTTACTTTGATATTCTCAAAACCGTAGGATCTTTATCCCTTCCTTCTCAGACATCTAGCACTTTCTGCTAGTTGGGTTATGCAAAGCACAGCCGGGCCCTCGTTCTGCCCACTGTGTGTACCCTGGGGTTCTCCCCTGGTCCCCCTGGCCTGGCAGTCAAGGTCACTGCACTCCTGGGCTCAAACTGTCTCTTCTGTCCTGTCACCGTACTGCAGGCCTGACCTGAGCTCTGACCACACTTCCCAGCCCCCCAGCCTCCTTCTGGCTTCTGCTCTCCCATTGCCTCATCTCCAGCTCCTTCACACCTTTCAACAGCCAGCTCAAACCCCACCTCCTCCAGGAAGCCCCTCCTGACTGTCCTAGCTGGAGCTAAATCTGGCTGCTCGTAGAGGCGGCCCTTCCTCGGTGCACTGATGCGTTCAGCTGGCCCGGGGTGCCTTGCGTCCCCTGGGTCCCACGGTCCTCCTTTGTCTCCCTCCTGGTCACTCCTGGTCTAGGAAGAGCTGCCCGAGGTCAGGGACAGGTTCTGACTCCTCTTTCGGGGTATGGGGCACAACATGGACTGGGCATGAATGCAAGAGGACAGACCTGGAGAACGGCCCTCAATTCCGGCCTACTGGGGCACAGTGTCCCAAGGTGACCATGGGCAGGCCCTTTTCTCCCGGCTCTGGTGCCCTGTGGCCTGAGGCCGGACTCCGACTGGACCGCGGGGCTGTGCTGCGAGCGGAGGACAGCTCCGTTTGGGGCTGATGCGCTGGCCCAGTGGCAGCCCCCATTTCCTTGGGCTCTGGCGGCGCAATCTCATTATGAGCCCTCCGGGGTTTACATCGGAGACCCATCCTAAGCCCATGGCTGACAGATGGCATCCTGGCAGAGGAAGATGCGGACTGCAAGCACTGACTCATTCATTCATTCACTCACTCACTCACTCACCCACTCAGCAGCCTGCTATCTGGCCGTGCTCTGGGCCAGCCCTGGCCAGCTCCCTGGACCCAGCATGGAGCTAGACCCCGGTCTAGAGTGCTCCCAGAAACAGGAAGGGAGGGGCCCGGCCTGAGTATGAGGGGCAGGCCGGCCCTTGGATATGGTAGGGGGCCCCAGGGCTGCCCTGAGAGGGGACGTGTAGGCTGGCACTGGGTGCTCCTGGGTGAGGTGAGACGCTATGAAGAGCGCTGATGGAGGAGGATTATCTGCTCTTGTTTACATGATTCAAACCAAACACTTTCCTTATCAGAAAGAATGAAAGGGCTTTGGGAAAAAACTCCTTTTGGCGGCAGAACAAAGCACAAGCATTTCCTTAATCTCTGGCCCGGCCCCTTCCCCCACTCCCTCCGAGCACCCTGCACCAGCCTGGGCACAGTAGCACTGGGGTGACCTGCCCTGGGGAGCAGAGAGCCTGGGCCAGGGTGGCCAGAGGTGGGGAGGAGCCCGGGGGCCAAGCCTGGACCCCAGCACTAACCCAAGACAGCACCAGGTGGCTCCTGCCATGAACGGCTCCTCTTGGGGCCCCGTTTTGGGGATGGGAGCCCCAGGACAGGGTTGTGGGCAGTAGCAGAACCCAGCTGGGACACAGCTAGGCCCCAGGCTGCCGACTCCTTGCGGGGCTCCACTCACTGCCCGCTCAGAGAAAGCCCAGGCCGGGGACTGGGGACCCTCCAGAGGCCAGACCTGCCCCTGCTCTCTCCTGCACTGGGGGAGCTCCGCAGTGGGTTCCTAACTCTGGGGAAGGGCAGGGAGTCCCAAAAGCCTCCGCTGACAGGCGGGCCTGGTGCCCGCGAGCCCGGCAGGTGAGGAAGGCTGCTTCACAGACAGGAGCACCCGGGAGGGGAGAGCAGGGACTAGAGCTGCGGCCGTGACCCTGGCACTGGGAGCCGGGAGGAGCCCAGAAGTGAGAGGAGTCCCTGGGGCACGCATGGACGTGGGGCACAGCTGGGAGGGGGCTGAGGGAACCAACCCAATGCTCCCACGGCCTCTGACCCATCTCCATCTCCCAGCCTGATGTCCGGCCTTGCCTCCCTGGACGCCAAGACCTCCAGCCGCCTGGGCATCCTCACTGTGGCTTACTACTTGTGGACCACTTTCCTGGCCGTCGTGGTGGGCATCATCATGGTCTCCGTCATCCACCCGGGGGGCGCAGCCCAGAAGGAGGTGACAGAGCAGAGCGGGAAGCCAGTCATGAGCTCGGCCGACGCCCTTCTGGACCTCATCCGGTAACTTGCCCCGCCCACCCAGTGGGGAGCACAGGCCGGGCCAGCTGCCCCACATGGCCCCAAAGAACAGGGCGGGAGTGGGCTGGGGCTCCCCTTGATTGATCTGGTGCAAGGCACAGGACGGAGGCCGTGCAGAGACCACAGCCCCCCGGTGCCCTGGAGTCAATGACACCAGCACTGCTGCTCCCATCAGGCTGCCAGGACCACTGGCAGGGCGGGGTCCGCTCCTCTGCCCTCAAGCCAGTGAGTGGCTCTAGGTGCCCAGCCTGCGAGGTGGAAAGGCCAGCGGTTACAGGCTGCCTCCCCTTCTCTATTGGCTCCCTTCTCACAGACGGTGGAATGAGGCTCAAGAAGGAGAGGCGAAGTTTCCAGGGTGATCCAGCAGGTGGGCAGTGTGGCCGGGGCTCTGTCCAGGTGGCCTAACTCCCAAGACAGTGCTCTCGGTGCCTCTGCCTTAGCCACATCAGCTTTGCTAGCCACATTCCAGGGACCCAGCCCTCCTTCCTGGGAAAGTGCTGCAGGTTTCTGCCTGGCCCACGGGAAAGTATACATAGCCTTGCTGAAGTGTAGGCCTTTCCCAGGGCCTTTGGACATGAGTCTAGCACTAACCCCTACTTCCTCCAATCCTAATAGGGGACACAGCTAAGATAGCTAAGTGGTTCTGGTTTCGTGTTATGGAGAAGCATTCCTCTCCCTCCCCCAGCCACATATCTTCTCTCTCTAAAGAAACTCTTCCCTCTGTGTCAGTCAGTTACTGTTACTGCTGTGTAACAAACCACCCAACGCTTAAGGGCTTGAAATGACTCTCAGGAGTCTACAGTTAGCTGGACATTCTGCTGAGTTGACCTGTGCATGCTCAAGGTCTGCAGGAGGCTGGTGGACTGCTGAGGAAGAGCTGGGCTGGGATGGCCTTGGTAGGAATGGTCCAGCCAGGCTGCCCGGGATCTTCACACTGCAGCAGGCCGGCCTGGTTTTATTTACCGTGGCGACATGATTCCAGGAGAACACTTGCCTGAAGGTAGAGAGCAAGAGAGGAAATGAAAACACTGAGCGCTTTTCAAGTGTCTGCTTGCAGCAGGTTCCGCTAACATCTTGACCAAGCAAGGCAGGAGGTGACCTCAGTATTCCAAGGTGCAGCGCATTCACTGATCACAGCTACCAATGCAGCCAGCCTGCCCGCCCCGCCTCCGTTTCCCCAGGCATATCTCCAGCTCCTGTTCTGTTCTAAGAACCACAAAAATGCTTGCAGCCTTGTGCCTACTGCTCGGATCTCATTTCGGGGTCTAGAGCCAGAGAGGTCCACGTGGGGTCCACTGTGTCTGTGTGCCTGACAATCCCTGGTCCCAAGGGGGCGCCTCTGAACACTGGCCCACCCAGGTCTGGGGTCCTGCCAGAGCCCTCTTACCTGAGCCCTGAACTCCACACCCAGCTGCCTGAAGGCCGCTCAGAGTTAACATGGCCAAGCAAAACACTTCACTTTCCCCCATAAATCTGCCTTTTCAGAGTCCTGCTGTCTTACGCAGAGGCGCTCATAATCCACAGCCAGTCCTCAAAACGATATTCCAAATTGGGGCCCTTCTGCTCCCTCATTGCCACCCCACTGTCACCTGCCACTTGGGGTCCACCTGGGCTGCCCTGTGCATCCTGCAGTGTCCTCAACACAGCTGCCCCCAGGAAGGTCATAAAAACCCGCTCATGACCCATCCCAGCGTGTACTGTCCTGGCTCACAGCCCCTTCCGAGCCGGCCTGCCCTCCCCACTGCCACACCCTCCGGTCCCTGCCCTCCGACCCCTCCCCCTTACCTGTCTCCCTCCTTCCTTGCTGGCCTTGCTATTCTGCCCAGGTCCATCAAGTATGGCCCGGCCTTGGTGCCGTCGCTGCCTCTCTGGTGGCCTCTCCTGGGGGAAGCGGTGGCTCCTCCCCTAACTTCATTTATGTCTCTGCCCAGGGTCACCTTCACTCCGTCACTCTCCATTACCTTCTTTTTGCTTTGCTTTCCCAAATAGCTCTCATCACCACTGGACCCTGTCGCATCCGTGGATTTCTCCCTGTTACCTCTGCTGGAGTGTGTAGTTTTATGCCCCTGGGGCCAGGCCTTTCCCAGCCTGTGGAACACAGGGCCATCCCTGGAGCAGGGGTCGAAAGCTCCGGGAGGAGCTGGAATGGCCTGCGTGCAGGGCACAGCAGCTCAGGGTCAGCCCCAGCTGCAGCCACACCAGGGCTGTGTGCTGCCCACAGCACAAGAAGGGGCAGGGGGAGAGGTGGCCGAGCAGGTGTCCCCAAAGCCGAGGCCTGAGGAGCGTCGAGAGGCCGCGTTTCTAAGATCTGTTATTTCTAGGATTCAGTGCCTATGATTCATCATTTCTTGGATTCTGTGATTCAAAACAGCCTTCCCACGTGGTTTGGGGAGCAGCAGGCCCTCCGGGAGCCCCGCACCCCCCCCCCCGCGGGCCCTGCGTGGACACACGTGTCACAGTCAGATGTTCGCAGTGCTTCCTGCTCTCGGCTGCTGCTCACGTGGTGAAAACCGATCCTTCTGCTTTGAGGCTTTTGCAGAGCGGGTGGTTGGGAACCACTGTCATCATTTCTTGGGCAGAAAGCGGGCCCACGGGGAGGGACCGCATGCTTCCTGGGACAGGGACCAAAACCTGGAGGACCTGCGGCTTCATCCCAGCTCTGCCAGCTGTCAGTCACTGGGTGGCCCGGCCGGCCAGGCGCTCTCACCGAGGCTCAGTTTCCAGTGATGTTCAAGGCCCTCCCAGCTGTGTGGTTCTGCACAAAGGCCGTGAGCCAGGGAGGAGGCTGCAGGGCACGAACCAAACCCCTGGAGACAGGTTCCGGGCGACGGGGCAGAGCCGGCCCTGAGGTCTGCAAATGGCGGGAGGGTTAGGAGTTAGAAATGTCGCCCGTGGGAGGGACGGACGCGAGCCGCTTCTGCTTCTGTTTCTCCTCCCTCATCCTCGCCCTCTCCCTCTCCCTCGCCTTCTTCTTCCTTCTCCTCCTCTTCCTATTCTTCTTCTTCTTCTTTTCCAGTCTTATTAAAACACCACACAGATTAAGTAATGACTTGGCTCTGTCCTCCCAATTACCATCTCGGGGACAGGATGGAGCTCTGAGGAGCTGTGCTACAGGAGGAGCCATCCTTACCTTGGGGCTGGAGTTGGTGACGTGTGATTGAGGGTGGGTTTGGGACCATAGAACGGAGAATTTATGAATAAATAATAAATCAGGAGGGAAGCCTAGAAATGGCCGCCCTGGCAGAGCTAGCGGGTATTTCCCAGGCATAGCTGTTAATGTCTCCAGGGCAGTTCTGTCTGAATTTGATGTAGCTGTGACAGGAGCATGGCCCATGGGACAAACAGGAAGGTTTCCCACGGGTGTTTAAAGCAAAAAAAAAAAAAAAAAAAAAAAAAGTTGTGCATTTTCCCAGTTAGTAAAAAGAGTGTCATTCTTGACTCAATCTGCAGAGTCGGTTCACTGATGAGGAGTTCGAGCACACATCTCAGGCACGAATCACTTTGGGCTGCTAATTAAGAGAAACCTAGACCAGCAGAGGTTTAGGAGAGGCAAAAATGTGTTTTCTTCTACATAATCAGTCCCTGAGTGGGCAGGTCCTGGTCATCGGGAGCTCGTGCTCTGGCCCCCTTGTCCTCTGCCATGGTTGGCACCAAGAAGGTTGTTGGGGCTTTCGTTCTGACATCTGCATTTCCAGACAGGAAGAAAAGTGGAGGAAAGCACCAGAGGTGCCGGCTGGAATGGGCAGCAATCCCATAGTGGTGTTGAATGACGTTTCCTTACAGCTCAGCGGCCGCTCCATTGAAGCAACAGAGGCTAGGAGTCAGATCTTGGCGGGAAGGCCCCATTTGTCCCCATAACATAGCGAAACTTCTCTTAGCAAGGGAGGGGAGGATGGAGTTCAGGTAGGCAACAAGTCCCTGCCACAGCCCACATTTTAAGTTATCCTAACGTTAAAGGAAGTGGTAAAGGAGCTAGGTGTAAGTTCTACTTGGTTTCTTAGGATCCTTCAAATAATCTTAAGCAGATGTCTCTTTAAGATTCATTAGAAAACAATTTTGTACATCACTTGAACCTCCTGGGCTGGGTAGATTTTCAAAGTATTTAATGATCAGTCAGTGCTGCGCGGGCATCCTGCAGGTGGTAGGCAGTGCCCCGGGCAGGTGGGCCTGCAAGCCCCTGGCACTAACGCTGGCTCTGGGTTTCAGGTCTGCTTGGTTCTGAAGCTCCTGCCTTCTGCCGCTTCTCTGCATTGTGGCTGACCTTCGCGGTCAGTCCAGGAACCCAGGCCTGCCCAGCCTCGGGCCTCAGTGGCTCCTCTTAGCTGGCTTCCTGCTGCTGTCTGCAGACACTGAACGCAGCTCTTAGTTGCAGAAAAAAAATAATTAGTTTCGGGGCTTCCAGCCACAGGTGCTGGGAAGTCGGCGTGAGAAATAATGCACACTCCCGCCCACGTGCACAGCCCCGGCCCCTGGGAGCTGCGTCTCGGAAGAGGCGAGACTCGCCAAGAACAAGCGCGAGGCGGAGGGCGGGCCAGCCAGGGAGCAGCGTCGGAGTGCGTTGCACAAGGCTTATCCCAGCAAGTGCAAGCACAAGAACTAGAATCTTGTTCGCCTCTCTGATTTCAAATCAGTTCCTCGGAGGGGATTACAAGGACAAGCATAGAGATGTTTTTTTAAGACTCCACATGAAACTGCTTGAGAGAAAAGTTGCAGCTAAGACCCACCTATCTCCCTGGACCGCCCCACACCTGTGCTGCCTCACAGGGGGAACAGACGGAAAACGCCAAACCATTTTAAATGCCCCTTTGGCCCTTTGCTTCTCTTCTGCGCAGTGGACTGTCTGAGCGGATCTTCGGCTCATTTTCCTATTGGAGCTGTACCGTTTCTACGGTCCACTTGTTTATGCAACCAGCATTTGCTGTGTGCCTGCTGCGTACCGGGCCCTCTCCCAGGTACCAGGGACACAGCAGGGCACAAAACCAAAGTCTCTGCCCTCCAGGCAGCAGATACTCTGGTGAGAGGAGGCATATGGTAGCCATGGAAACCAGGACAAGGTGTGTAGGAGCCCTTTATAGATTTAGGACAGTAACACTTGGCCATTTAGTCTTTTAGTTTGTCATTTGCCTTGTAACTTCATTTGTATTACAATCCATCTTAGAGAACTCCGTCTCCTCCTCCTCCTTCTCCTCCTCTTCCGCCTCCTTCTTCTTCTTCTTCTTTTTTAGCTTTTTATTTTGGCATAATTTAAGTTTACAGAAAATTGCAAAGGAAACAGATTCCATATGCCCTTACCCAGCTTTCTCCAGACGTTAATGTCATATAACTATAGTACTTTTATCAAAACTAACAGATTAACTTGGTACAACCCTGCTAACTAATTTATAGACCTCATTTGGATTTCACCAGTGTTTCCACTAATGTCCTTTCTCCCTGTCCCAAGATCTAATTGAGGATGCTATTTTGCACTTAGAAATTTCATATTTTATTGTATTTCTGGTATTAAAATCGATCAATTCTTTTGCCCGTTTCGTTCTTAGAAAGTTCTTCCATATTCTGAGAAATGATAAAATGTTAGCCTATATTTCTTCTAGCTTTCATAGTTTCATTTTGAAAGTTATTTCTTAAAACCATCTGGAATTTATTTTGGTTCCGAGGTGTTAAATAAGGAGCTAGTATGTATTTTTCTGAACAGTCGGTCAGCTGTACAGGACTACATGATAAATTCTTCAGTTCATCACTGATTTGTCATGCAACTTTTATGTGCATCATCAAATATGAAATTCTAAGAGAATTCTAGGAGCTGGGTGGGACCAGCAGGATGGAGCGGGTGAGCCTGCAGAGGGAGGGGCCAACTCATGGAGGTCTCAGCTCCCCAAAGGAGGTGTTCAGATGACCCCAGGGGCCCCGGCCTGACTCTGGAATTCTTCAAGTGCTGCCTTCCCTCCTAGGAACATGTTTCCAGCCAACCTGGTGGAAGCCACATTCAAACAGGTGAGCAGGTCTCTGGCCACTGGGTGGGGAGGGCACCAACAGGAGCACCGGGGAGGTGGGGCCAGCCTGGACCAGGCAGGAAAGTGACAAGTTGGCCCAGCCAGCCTCCTTATCTCCTACAGGCGGGACGCTAGAGGGAAAGGGACCTAGATCCTTACAGCCTCCCACGGCCACAGCCCTGCCCTGGGTTCCGGGCTTCCATGAAAAAATGCTGAGGGGCAGAGGGAAGTCTTTCTGGGGGGCCTGCCTGGGGCTTAGCCCCCTTTCCTCGGCGAGGAGACAGGCTCAGGAGGATCTGAGGATTTACTCAAGGCTTACAAAAACTAGTAAATGACAAGCCAGTAGGTAAACCCAAACCAGGCTACCTGCAAAGACTGTCTTATCCCCTTTAAAAAAAAATAATCTTATTGAGAAAATACTAAAATGTATAAATTAAAAAATAACAATCATCTCTAGTTCCAGGACCTAGCAACAGTGGTAGCAGATGTTACACATTTAGTCTCTTTTCTCTTCATAAATATATTACGAAAATAAAATAGAGGTCACACTGCGTTCATTTGTATCTTACTCTTTTGACTTCCATCATATTCGGAGCGCTCCCCGCAGCTGTCCAGAGGCGAGCGATGGTGGAGCAGCCTGTGGCGAGGCTGACTCCGTGCCCTCTTCCTGCCGCAGTGGGCCTTGAGGTTGGATTCTAGCTGCTGCCTCTCAGAGGTGGTGACAGACACCCTTGGGCCTGTCTGTGTGGCTGAGCTCCTAATGTCTGCAGTCGTCTTTCTCCTTCCAATGGTAGCAATTTTGTTAACGCAGCCCTGCGAGTGTTTCCTGAACCCACTTCCCTGGGCTGGGCTCTGGGCTGTGCTGGGGACACAAAGGAGGTGGCTTTGGTTGAGAGGATCACTGTTGGGTAAAATACTGATCTCTGCCTTGCCTACCTCACGAGGTCGCCACCAGTCATCCAGGACAGGAGGGCCGCAGACGGTGTTGCTGTTGCTGATACTAACACTGTCGTGGGTTGTCGCCCACCAGTACCGCACCAAGACCACCCCAGTGGTCAAGGCCCCCAAGGCAACCCCAGAGGAGCCCCCTCCTCGGCGGATCCTCATCTACGGGGTCCAGGAAGAGAACGGCTCTCGCGTGCAGAACTTCGCCCTGGACCTGACCCCACCGCCTGAGATCGTCTACAAGTCGGAGCCTGGCACCAGCGACGGCATGAACGTGCTGGGCATTGTCATCTTCTCTGCCACCATGGGTGCGTTCTGCTGGCCCTGCGGTGTCCCCACTCCTTTCCCTTCTAGTACCCACCATCCAGTTATCTGAGTGACCTCCCAGCCCAGCACTATTGCCCCTCCCCTGGTCCCCTTTCTCACCTCCAGGGGCCCCCCTGCAGGCGTCAGCCCTCGGGAGAGCATCCCGACCCCCAGACTGGCCAGAGCCCCGCACTCCACATTCTCTGTGCACCTTCCGCCTCGGTGAACCCTGGGCCCCACTGCACTATGTCCCTGTGCCATTGGCTGCGAGCTGCTGTAGCAGCGGCGGTGGCTCTGGGCGGGCGGAGACTTGCCCGGCCCTGCAGTTGGCTGGAGAGGGCAGTGCTCCGTGAAACCTGCTGGAGAGAGGGATGCACAGCTGTGTGAATGGATGGATGGCCTTGAGTAACGGACCTGATCATCTTGGCCAGAGTGCCAGGTCGGCAGAGGGGCCAGCACTTAAGAGCACCCTTCAGCACCCCCGACACAAGTCCCCAGTCTGGGACAACTTTCCTCCCACCACCCACAGCCTCTCTGAGGGACAGAAGGTAGGAAAAGGACATGTGCTAGCAGAGCAAACGAAGCCCTGAGACTCCAGCCATTGAGGGTTTACGGAGCAGACATAACTGACCGTGTGTCAACGAGCACGTGTACCACGCCAGTGCGAGTCCCCGCCAACGTGCGCCTGCGCTGTGTGTGCCCCCCTCCCCGTGCCGTGGCTGTGGGGTGCCAGGGCCATCGTCGCAGCTGCTCTGAACAGAGTTTTCTTGGGTCCCCCAGCACAGCCTTCTGTCCAGGCTCCTCTCTGACGCTGGGCTGTGGCAGGTGCTTGGGTCCTGCTGGCCTGGCCTGCGGGGGCCCCACTGCCACACCCCAGGTCCTAAGCACACTGACTCCCAGTCAGCCTGGAGGCTGCAAAGGGCAGGGATAGCTCAGACAGCAGGAGCCTGGGTCCACATCATCCAGGCTGTGATGGTTAGACGGGGTTCGAGGCCCAGTGACACCTTCAACCCCGGCCTCTCCTGCCCGTCCTGAGAGGGTGCCCCATCACCCCATCTCCGTGGGTTCAGAGAAAGGCCCCCTCTGGAGTCCCATGTGCCAGGGTTCTAGGGCCCGCCTGCCCCCCTGTCCCTGGCTAAGACAGACAGGCCCTGGGCAGTGCAGAGCTCGATGGGTCCTGGACATCCAAAGAAGGCCAGCGAGGAAGGAAGGGGCAGGGCAGGAGCGCGGGGAGGGATGGTGGCTCAGATAGGAGGGACCTAGACCGCGGGGAGCTTGGTTACGGCCCCAGTGTGCGGGGATGTGGTGGGGGGTCAGCAGGGGCATTTCTCCCCGAGGAGAATGAGTTGGACGGGAGTGACAGGTGACAGCCCTGGCCCGAGGAGAGCAGAGTGAGGGGAGCGTGGCCCACTGCAGGTTCCGGGCGGTCAGCA
>RJWM01011660.1:0-59101 GCA_004363535.1 Dasyprocta punctata | reverse complement strand
TTTTCTTCCTACTTCCCAATATCTATCATGCATTTGGGTACTTATTTACCCTTTCAGTTTCTCACACAGAGAAGCAATGCAATATTTAAATGCATGTCTGATTTATTTCACTTAGAAGTACAGTCTCAGGGTGCATCCATTTACCTCGAAATGTCTCAAGTTATCCTTATTTATGGTAGCCCACACTCCATTGTATATAAAAACCACATCTTCTTTATCCATTAAGAAGTATTTTTGAAAGGCACTGGTATAGGTGGTCTTTGAAGCTCCTTTCATCTAAAATGCCTTAAGTTAGCATGTCTTGACATCTTTCCATTTTTGCCTTCATTCCTTTGTCCCATTTTGTCACTCGGCATCCTACTCTTGCTGTTACCAGAGATCCTTCTGTCCTATCCTAAAGATCTTTATTTTCACTAAAGAGATAGCTGTTATCAGCAGATGGAAAGTAAGATTCCTGTCAGGCTTAGTTTATCTTTCCACACATGACTCCAGAACACTCATAGGACCCCATAAAGGGATAAATACCTAAAAGCCAGAATTCCAAGGGTCCTGGTGGATTTACTCATTACCCTTAGAATTGTAATACTATGTGTCAGTACTGATTGCTAGTTTGCATTATCCCTCAGAAATCGCTGAATTTTGATGGATTGCCAGGGTGCCCCCAAAGAGCTGCCCAGTAGCATATCGCTATTTCCCTTCTCACGGCACAATTTTGAGGGCTTTTTTTTTTCTTTGTCTTTTGTTGTTGTTGTTGTTTTAGTAAAAACTGAAGTCTTTTACTCACAGATGTTTGGTTTTTCTTCCACTGAATGCAAACTTTTCAGCCATGGAAATGGTAGAGAGGCCACAAGGATTATGTGTATGACACAATCCTTTACTGAAGGCAAACTCTCCCTCTGTAGTGTGCCAGAAAAATTATTTTTCCAGGAAAACTAAACAGTAAGCACATGCTTGGATGTTCCTTTCAAGCAAGAGAGGAGCCCTTTCTAGCCCATTAAGACCAGGCAATTGCCCAAATGATTTGCTTCACTGACTATCATAACGGGGAGTGTGGGACAGAACCAGCAGGGGCCTAGCTCAACTCTCTCCTTCGGGCAGACTAGTCGAGCAAAGTTCATAGGCACAGGCTCCCTCTGAAGCCTGTAGTCAGAGAGGCTGCGGCTGGGGCCACGTGGGACTCCCCTTAATATTTTCTCTCTCTCTCTCTCTCTCTCTCTCTCTGTCTGTCTGTCTCTGTCTCTGTTTCTCTCTCTCTTTCTCACACACATGCACGCACGCGCGCACACACACACACACACACCACAATATTTCCTCAGTTCAGTATAGCAGCTCATGAGAGTCAGTGTCCTGGTAGCAGAAGTGGAGCCGTGAAATGTGATGCAAGGAAGCTGGTGGGCCAGGCCACAGGATGGGGTACAGTGGGAGCTTCCTGGCCACCTCCAAGCCTGCTGGGGGCATACTGTTTGAATGCAGAGAGCATATGCAGTAGCCCTGGGGCTATGAAGGACAGACAAGGGGGCTGCAATTGCCTGCTACAAAGTTACCTTCAAAGGCTTAGGGATTTTCTTCATAGCTTTGCTTCTTGGGTTCTGTCCACACTCGTGACACAAACAGCCCCCTCCCTTTGTCCTCATTTTGCTGAGGGTGATGGCTCGTTATCTGAAGATTCCACTCTAAGGAGGTATGTATGCATGCCTAACACATAAAATAGACCCAAAGCCAAGCTCTGTCCAGTCTAGGCCAACTTAGGCAATAAATCTTGCTCAATTCCCTGGTCTGAATACCTTTGGCTACCTCTGCAAGCTCAGTCTATTCTCGATCCAAGGCCCTTTGGCCAAGATCTCTGCACAGTCGGCACTCTTTCCTCTTCTCTGTCCAAGCTGAGCTCACTCTCCCCTGGCTCCCCACAAAGTCCTTCACTTTGAGAATCGGAATCTTTTGAACCAAAACTCTCTCTCTTACAAAACTCTCTTCTCTAAGTCTAACCCCTAACTTTCCTCCAACCTAGACTCCTAAATTCACTTGAATCTCTTGGCACTTGAATTCTAGGGAAACATAGTGTCTCCAGGGAGAAAAGAGAGGCACTTTTTATTTATTTAGTAATATCTAGTGGCTACCATCATTTATAGATCATCATCAGAGCACACAAGCAAAAGGGTGTGCTTTCGCTGCATTACTTACTCTTGACCTTGGAGAGCTGTTTGAAATCTAAATGTAAGTCTCCAGCAAAATGCTGTTTATTCAAAGAACCCAAAGAAGGAAAAGTTAACTTATCTTTTGGAAGCCCCCAGAGCACTGTAGACTAGCTGAGTAAGTGCAATTTTTAAAAAAGGAAAAAGAAAGTCAAGGATAAATTCAGACATAGCTGCAGAAACCTTATGATAAAATGAATTTTCCCAAGAGCTGCCAGAAAGCGAGTCTTACACTCACTAGGAAATGGTGAATCTGAGAACTTTAGAAGAACTCCACTATTCACCTGGCCACGGTCTAGATATTTACTCCTATTTCTCCACTCTGGGCTTCAGATGTAAACTGCTTCTTGCTGCTATTTTCTAAAGTGTGACTCTACCCACTATCTCACTTGATTCTCACTGTGGCCCTGTGAGGTAGGTAGGAGAACTATTAGGTTTTCCTTAGCTCACTTTTGAAATGTTCTTAAGAATCAGAGTTTGCACAATTGTAAGTTGACAGCTTTGGCTCCATTTTACATGCTAACAAAACCTGACCTGGCTCGCTCCATATGTAAAAGGAAGATTCGTCATGCAGTGTTGACCTAAGCTAGGTAGACAAAACCCTGACCATCAGGGAGGGATGGGGGGACCCGGAGGGGGTGTCTTGAGAATCTTACTAGTTCTACTTCTCATTTCCTTTTCTGGAATGAAAATCCAGACTTTTCATGGGGAGAGCTGGTGTTATTTTCAAACTATTCAAATTTACTTTCTTGAATACTGAATACTAAGACCAAATTCCTGTGTACAAGGTATGATGGAAAGATATGGTGTTTAAAGTTTTAATTATTCCATTAAAAGACATATTGCCATTAATTTCCCTCAAAATACTCTCTCTCTCTCACTTTGAACACATGCATCTCATCTGTCTTGCAACGTTCTGAAGCAGTTCAATAAGTCTTCCCGAGTGGCTCTAGTTGTGCTGTTGTAGCTGTCTTGATAGCCTGAACCTCTTCCAAATGTTTACCTTTCACGGTTATTTTGACTTTGGAAAAGAGCCAGAAGCTGCATGGTGCCAGATCTGGTAGATAACGTGAATGAGAATATACTGTGATGTTTTTATTTGACAGAAGTTGCTGTGAATGTTTGATTAACAAGAGTGATCAAAAATAGGGTTAAAGATTAATTTTTTAAATGTATTACTGTAAAAGACACCTTGCCATTAATCCCCTTCACAATATTAAACATATTCCCCCTTGCTTCAAATACATTTGTGCCATCATTCTTGGCTATATGCCTTTTACTGTCATTTTTTTGAATTTATGCATTAACCATAGTTTACAATCACCCCTTGAATTTAGCTGTGTTTGATCCATTTACCAATTAATCAAGTGCCCATTGTGGCTGAAAGGGGACACAAAGAAGTATGAGCTGTGGCCCTAACCACCAGGAGCTTACAGTTTTGCCGGCAGCTAAACTTGTACACATTACACAACAAGGCATAGCAGCTAACGCTGAAACAAACAGCCAGCACAGATGGCTAGGGAGGATTGGTGTGGCCAGGGAAAGCAGTCCACTGTCAGTACACAGGGGTGGATAGGAGCATGAGCTCTGGGGCAGGGCAATAAACAGGGCTTTGAATTCCAGATTCACTACTACTAGCAATGTGAACCATGAGCAAATCACTATCGTTGATCCATAAAATAGGGTAAAAATTAATAAATTAATTAAGAAGCACTGTACCTGCCATATAGTTAAACATTTAACAGATGGTTTCATTAACATGCTACTGAAGCTGACCATTGAAGAATGGGAAAGATTTGGAGATACTCAAAGGGAAGGACGGGACAAACAAGGCACTGAATTAAACCCAGGCACTGAACTTAAAAAGGAAATGTGTGAATGTATTGAGCATTGTGGTACTTCTAATGTAGAGGGTACATATTAAGGGTACAAGAAATGATGAACTTTGTTAATCTGAGTGCAGCTACATGGGTAAAAGACCACCAAGCAGAGGAATTGAAACTGAATATGATAGGAAAAAAAAAAAAACAGCAGAGACTCGTAAGCAAGAGGGTGGCTTAAAAACACTGGCCTTAGATCAGTCTGTGATATCTTTGGTGACTTGGAGAGGAGCTTGGAGTTACCCATTCTTTCAGGCACGAGTTGGTATGGGCTTGGACAAGAAACAGAAGAGCGAAGATAGAAATTATTTGAAAAATATTTTTGAAGAAAAACTAATTGGATGGAGTAGGCAATCGGGTATGGGAAATGAAAGAAAAGGAAGTGTCCAAGAGGAATTCAAACTACTGAGCACAGGTGACTTGGAAAGTGGTGATGCCGTTGACAGAAAAATGGGAGCCGAGTGGAGCAGCAGACAAAAAGAGACAACGGGGGACTCAATATTCAATTTGTAGAAGTGTCTAGAAGGAAACACTGGTACCCAGCAAGTTTCTCCAAGAATATAATTTCCTTCTTTTGCTTCCTGTCTGACAGAGACAGACCTCATTCCTGGTTAGATGACTTTATTATCTGCAAGTATTGGCAGTTTGGTTCTTTTCTTTTTGGCAGTATTTATTCTTTTTCTCATTCTGTTGTACTGGTTCTGTTTGTTTTGTATCAAAATGTGAATAGCAGAATAGCAATAATACTAGAACTTTCTGTCTTGTTCTTGGCTTTGTATGAGGATGTATCTAATGTTTCAAAATTTTCTACCAAACATGTATGTAGTGTCTCCAGGTAGGAAGAACTATTATGAATATTTTTTGAGTATTAGATTATTTAATCTTCTGACTGTAATGAGATTGATATAATTATTCTCATTTTAGAGGTGAGGAAAGAAGGCACAGAGAAGCTAAGTAACTTGTCCAACATCACCCAGCTAGCAAGTGTGAGAATAAAGATTTAAAGTTCCATTGTCTAAATTCAGAGACTGTTAGCCACACTACCATGCTTGTTGCCCCTTTAAATATGGAATTGTCTATAGATTTCTAGAAGATACTCACTATCAAGTTAAAGTTTCCCTGTATTCCTAGTTTTTCTAGAGCTTTTTCAAAGAAAGTAGGTGCTCGGTTTTCTCAAATATTTTTGTTGCATTTACTAAAATGATCATATAGTTTTCTCCGTTAACGTACAAATATAGTGAGCTACATTGATGTATTTTCTAATGATGGACTGGCCTCGCATTTTTGGGACAAATTCTACTTGGTTAGATTATATTCTTCTTTTTCAAAAATACAAGATTTAATTCATTACTGATTTACTCGTTTTTGTACAGCTATTTTTCTGTCTTCATATAATTTAGTATTGATGTGATGACAGCTTTGGGGAAAAAAGGTGAAAACTTCCCATTTTTTTCAATGTTTTGAGATAATTTGGTATAATTATCTTCAGTTCCTGAGCAGTTTTGCACAATTTACTGTTTAAAACTGTGTGTGTGCACATTAAGAAGACCAAAGTGTATACACATGCATCTTCAATTCTATTTCAAATTCTTCCCTAATTTTTTTGGTGCAGTCAGATTCTCACCCTGTTCTCAAGTCAAATTTGGGTCATTTTAGTCCCCTACAACATTCTCTATTTCACCTAAGTTCCAAATTTGTTGGCGCAAATACTAATACAAAATATCAATTATTTTGGATTTTATACTTATTCCAGGACTTACACAATTACTAAGTGTATTTAATATTCTCTTGTACTTTTTAATATATGCTAAATGTAGTTCTATCTTTTCCTCTCTTTCCCTCCTTCTCCCTCTTTCCTTTCCTCTCTTTCTCTATCTCACATAACTCCTGAGTGGGGGCCTTAAAAAATTTCCTTGCTTTTGCCTATGTTGATGGTATTTCCAAAAAGCCAGCTACTTGTATTGATCAACTTTCTGGTTTCAGTTGTGAATTTTATAAATCACTGCTTCAGTCTCTGTCAGAAAACCTTACTCGTGCGAAGCCCATCTATGTGTAATATCTTTTCCTCCTTCCCTTCCACTGGGCTAACTCCTACTCATTCTTCAGTTTATGCATCATGCCTTTCAGGAAGCCTTTCCTGACCCTCCAGAGTGATTTAAATGCTCATCCTCTGTCCTCCCCCAGAAACTTCTAGCCCTTATCATGCCTTGTTATAATTAGGGATCTGTTTGTCCCTGTTCCCTATCAGACTATGAATTCCTTGAGGGCAGGGACCGTGTCTGGTTCATTATTGTATCTCCAAGCACCTAACGTTGGAATTTAGATGAAAATTTTATTGGGGGTAGCAGCCCACCCAAGAGCTGGCAGGCAGGCAGATCTAATGAAGGAGTATCCACCCCAGTTGGTTGCCTGAGGTTTAGGGTCTTTTTTTATAAATAAAGGAAGAAAGCAAATACCATAGATCTGTGATGTTGAACATTTTAGAGACCAGAGCCCAGACTACAACCCCAAACCCACTTATTTATTGCAAAGTGCCAACACTGCAATTAAACCTGAGTACTGAGGTTTTAGTTTAGAGAAAACAACTTATGCATGAACATCTTTTATCTTAAAAGAAAAACGAGTAACACAGATGCCATAGGTTTACCACCGCTGCTCTAGATAGATTTTCTTCTCTTGGTTTTTGAAACAGTCCAAGTCCTTCAAATGTGTCCTCCCAATGATCATCCCTTGTGGAGATGACACATCCCCCTTTCACCCCTGCACTCCAGCATGCATCTAGAAAGTTCAGCCCCAATGAGGACATGGCCAAGAACAAGCCCTAAAAGAGCTGATACTGACTGAAGTTAGCCTCCAGACTGCCCCAGACCTTCATCATTTCAAAACAGCATTCTTGCATTGGAGACCTTTCGTTCCTGCAGAAAGGGTGAGGGGCTCTCATCCACTAGTCCCACTCCTCTTGTTTCCAGTCTTACCTGAAACGCCTTTCCCTCTGTCTTCATCTTTCCCCTCAAGGTCCTCCTCTTATTCACCATTGATCATGTAGGTTTTTATTACTCATGTCCAGGAGGTGTTTTGAGAATGTGAGCTGAAACAGTCATATATGAAATTGGTAACATTCATACATTACTGCCCTAGATTTTCTTCTGGAAACTTCTGTGGTTAGTGATCAAGTCCAAAGAAAGCAGAAAGCAGGCTGAACTGAAAGAGGCCTACCAACATCATGCAATACCATCAGCATTAGGGCTGGCTCCTGCCCACTCCTCAGCCCCTGCCTCCACCCCCTAAGCCATGGTCTCCTAGAAGACTATTTCGAGAGAAGAAAATCAGTCTGCCAATGGTGGGCTTTCCTGCTCACTGTGAATTTCCTTCCTAGGAAAGATGGTCTGACTTCCTCACATGATATGGGCTTCTTTTTGAGGGGAAAAAGCATGAAACCAAAAATGCATAAAACACTTTTGAGAGAGAATTCATTCTGAAATTGAAGGTGGGTCGGTGGAATCAGGACACATTCCTGCACTCTGTGCTACCTGCTTACGGCAGAACTGATGGAAGAGAGATGGTCCATGGGGAGCCCTGTGGGTCCCAGGGAAGCTGGGAGAGGGCAGTGGGCTGATATTGCCAGGCACTCTGCCTCAGCCCTTTCTGAGGCTGCTTTGCTAACAGCGAGTGTGTTCCAGGCAGTGTGCTGGGTCCAAGGAATAGCAAGAACACAACGTGGTTATGGCTGTTGAGGAGCTAGTAGTCTGGTATCTGTGTGAGACACAGGGACCCCAGGGAACTCTTCTGACTGCTGTGGTACCTGAGAACTTGACTTGAACATGAACCATGTCCACAGCATTGGCAGTGGCCCCAAAGATAGGAACTGCATCCCATTAGTCTCTGTACCTTGAATATCTAACACAAGATTTAAAATCTGATAGATAAGCAATAAGTATTTATTATGTAAATGAAGGAAGAAAAAAAGGGAAAGAGAAGTAGGAAAAAAAGAGTTAGACAAGGTGTCCCAGAAATACTTCATTTTGATTGGAGGTGATGTCTGGTAACAGTCAAAGCAGCCAGTCTCAGGGGATTCTGTGAGTCTCCGGGCCTCTCAGAAACTCCCCTCCCAATTGATATGTCTCCAGAGCTGTAATGTGACAGTTAACTGATTGTGTCAACTTGAGTAAGAAACACTCAACTAAATTGGATCAGCACAGTTTTGGTGTGGCTAAGGGAATCTAGTGAAGACAGAAGACCCACCCTGCGTGTGACATCAAGCAACAGGCTTGTCACCTGAATGGAATAAAAGGGAAAGGAAGAAAGAAGGCTCACTTCTGTTTCCTCAGAGGAGCTCCACTCCTTACCTTCACCTTGGGTTTCATCTCCTGGCTTCCAGTGCAGACCCTTCAGCCTCTTGATATGAAGTCACACAAACACTACAATGAGCTCCAGGCCCTCCGCTGGCTCCTTCCCATCTCCAGTGCACAGACAGCCCTTTTGCAGTCTTCCACACCGGATCTGCAGTTGGCCATTGTAAACCAATCTTGTAAATTCTTATATATTTGCATATCTTGCATTACATCTGTTTCTCTAGTAAGTACTGAGAGAGACGTGTCAAAATCCTGAGGTAGCTCTCCAAGTCGTGGGGCAAAAACCCACAAATACTAGGTCATCTTCACAGATACTGGCAACTTTGAATTGCTCACATGATTGTTGTTTAGTCATTCTTAGAGTCATTAAGATAATAGTGTAGTAAACAACTTTGTGGTTCCTTAATAAATTAAACATAGAATTCCCACATATCACCACAATTCTTCTCCTAGGTATATATCCCAGGAATTAGAACTTGTACATGCACACTTGTGTTCATAGAAGCACCATCTACAATAGCCAAAAGGCAGTAACAATCCAAATGTCTATCAGCTAACGAAGGAATAAACAAAATGTGATATGTCTATGCAATGAAATATTATTAGGGCATAAAAAAGAACGAAGTACAGGTACATAATGCAATGTGGGTGAACTTTGAAAATAATATGCTAAGTGAAAGAAGCCAGACTCAAAAGCTACATGTTGTATTCTTCCAATTATATGAAATACTGAGAATAAGTGAATCTATAGAAATAGGACACAGGTCTGTGGTTTCCAGGGTTTGGAAGGCCAAAGATGCTTACTGGGTAAAGGATTTTAATCTGGAGTGATGGAAATGTTTTTGGAACTGGATAGAGGGGATGACTATCCACCATGTGACTATGTTAAATGCCGTGGAATTTTTCAGTTTAAATTAATTGCATGTGACTTCTACCTTAATTGATTATTTTAGAATAATAATATTAAGGTAACCTTGGGAAAAGTCAGGACAGAGAAGAATCACTTCTGATTCTGGGCCAAATGCAGACTTGTAGGAGGGATAGGCTAGGCAGGTACGGAATGGGAGTAGCTTCCTTCCCTACCCCCCACTCCACAGTGTCTCAGTGCTTAATGCTTTCCTCAGCTAGGTCATGTGTTTACTTCTATCTCCATTCCTGCCCATATGCAAGAATCATCTGGAAATTTTTTTTAAGAATATCCCACTTCTCTAAGGACTGTTCATCATAAAACGCCAGCTGTTATTTGTTGGGAGTTCTTCCAAGAAATCCAAGTTATCAAAGATTTTAGGAACACAGGAAGCCAGCACGAAGACATAGGTCAGTTTAAGAAGATGGCCTTTTCCAGAGTCTTCAGAAAATGTTGATAGCTGAAGGATACTAGGAAATACTTGATCCACTAACTCCTTGATTAAATAAATAATTAAACATTTAAACAAAGGGTCCCACTCCAGTGGGCCCTTTCTTTTTTTTTTTTTTTTTTTTTTTTGCGGCACCAGGGATTGAACTCACAGCCTTGCGCCTGATAGGGCAGGCGCTTAAGCCACTGAGCCAAACTCCCGGCCCTGGTTTTTTGAGGCAGGGTCGCACTATGTAGCTCAGGCCGGCCTTATGCTCGCATTGTAGCCCAAGCCGGCCTCGAACTCACAAGGCTCCGCCTACCTCAGCCTCCCGAGTGCTGGGATTAAAGGCGTGCCGCCACCACGCCCGGCTAGTGGGCCCTTTCTTGTTTATGGTCTCCAAGGCCACCTTTTGTGTCAGAGCTTTCATTCATTCGTTGTTTCTTTCATTCTACAGACATTTATTGAGCACCTGCTATGTTCTAGGAAATAAACTGCTAGAGATTCATCATCATAGACATGGATAAAAGAAAATCACATACAATCCCCAAAATTCTTCTTGGATGCAATTTCAACCTTTTACCACCTCCAAACCTCGAGCTTGAGCAAACAGATAGGCAAGAGCAATGCAAACTACAGCGATGAGGGTGTGTTAAAAAGCTGGAATATGGGGTACAATAAGCATGGTCAACAAGCAACAGAGTGGAAGGTTTGAAAATAGGACCAGCAAATGAAATAGTCTTGAGAGAGAGAGGTGCGACAACTGGGAGAAACTGATCAGTAGCTCCTTCCCATCTGTCCTTTCTATCTCCCTCCCTATGCCTAAACCACCTGGAGATTCTAGGTGGGATCAGTGTTTTCTTACACTACTGTGGCTGCACATGTACTTGGTGTGAGCAAATGCTTTTCCCTAACCCCGGCATAGCTCACGAGGGGCTGTGTATGAGTACCAGGTCGCCTGAAACGAAGGAGAGGCAATCTGGTGGGAACAGAGTAGGGTTTGCTTCTTGCTGTCTGTGCTACAGTTAATCCGTTGCCATCTGTCTTTATTTTGCTGACTCACTGCTTTCATTTGGGTTGGCAGTTCTTTTGCTGTTGGCTGCAGTCTTTAACTGTTTACAGAGGGCTGAGATGGATGGAGAATTAGGGGCTTTGCATTCATTCCATGAATGAAATCCTACCCAGGTACTGTGGGCCTCTTGTCGAGGGGCCGAGGCCAAGGCCCCTGGATTTTGATGGATGGTGGAGATTAAGTGTAGGGTAACACATCATTTAGTATGATTGCAAGGCCAGATTTCTCCCAAGTGCTGCCAAATGAGCTGGGAGGTCATGTGAATTGTATGCCCAAGCCCAAGGGAGCACGGTGCCTTCTAATTAGAACAAGGATGAAGGATATTCGGGACCTTGGTCTGGCAGAGAACTCGGAGTACCTAAATCCTATACATCATTCAAGGTTCTCTTTAAGCTTCGCTTCACCCACAGCAGTCTTCCCTGCACAAAATTCTATCCCCACGCTCTGCCTCACCTCTCCTCCAAAGTGCCTTTCCTACGCTTTTGGTTTCATCAGCATTTGGTTTCGATTGAGTATGTTGCTGGCTCGCTCTGCCATTTTGGAGCCATCCTTCAGCAAGTTTGTGAGTTCTGCTCTTTATCCCCATGAGACAGAAGCTCATCAGGATGCGAAACTGTGTAACCTGTTTTCGGTCTGAATGTGACACTGAGCGTTACAATTTTTCTGCCTAAAGCCAGGGCAACCCTATAGTTTACTGTCCAAATTGAGACACTTTTGAGGTTGAAGGACAATATTTTGAATAATAACACTGGGTTAATAGGTATAATTTGGTATCACCCTGGACAGACCAGCACATATATTTACCTTACTTAAAACTCAGAGTTCCTTTTCTATTTCTTTTGTTCCTACCCCAATTCCCAGGCAAGACTGGTCAACACCAAAGCTGGGGAGGCAGATAGATGAAAAGACCCTCAACTCCCAGAAATGATCTCATGCGGATGGAAAGTAGCCCTGAATGGATTAGCACAGATTTGGGCCCACTGGAATCAGCACAAGTCATTTTTTCAGACATGCAGGAAGTGTTTCCACAATTCCACTGGCCTTAAAAGCCAATGTTATCTGCCCCCAAGTTACGTTTCCCCGAAGTTCAACTACCATACAACAAAATGGAGGTGACTTGCTTATAAAAAATATTCCCTTAAAAACTTAAAATGACAGTGGTCACTAAATGGCTTCTCCATGCCATCAACCCTGGAAAGTAGCCTCTACTAGTGAGACAGAATTAAAAAGTAACCTGTAAAAATTGGAGTCCTCATACATTGCTGGCAGGACTATAAAATGCTACGCCCACTTTACAAAACAGTGTGGAACTCTCGAATGATTAAACATAAAGTTACCATATGACCTAATAGATTCATTTGTAGGTATATACTCAAGAGAACTGGAATCATACATCCGTACAATAAATTGTACATGAATGTTCATGGCAGTATTATTCACAGTAGCCAAAAAGTGGAAACAGCCAAAGGTTCATTAATTGATAAGCAAATAAGCAGAATGGGGTATATCCACACAATAGACTGTTATTCAGCTGCAAAAAAATGAAGTACTAGTAAATGCTACAACATCTATGAACCTTGAAAACATGATACTCAGTGAAATAAAACATCACAAAGTACTATGCCACATGATTCCATTTCTATAAAATATTAATACAGGCAACTCCGTGGAAACAGAAATTAGACCAGTGGTTGGCTGGCAGTGGGCAGGGTAAAAAGTTTAGGACTAGGGGAGTGACAGTTAAGTAGTTTCTTTTGGGGGTGATGAAAATGTTCTAAAAATGACTGTGGCGATGGTTGCGCAACTTTGTAGATATACAAAAAAACCCACTGAATGGCACATTTAAATGAATGAATCGTATGGTATGTAAATTATATCGCAATAAAGCTGTGAAAAATGTCACCCCCAGGCATAAGAAGGACCCAGCACCAGCTATCCAGGCTAAGTTCTCACTCCTTCAGCAAGGACACAGACACTGTCTTCTAAACAGTTTTTAGATTTCAAAAAGGCCAAGTACAAACTTGGGCCAGTGCCTCTTAAGGACTGGCTAGTGAGAAGAAGCCTTGATAATAACCACAAGTTGTTGGGGTTTTCTTTTTTCTTTTTTATTTTAAAGAGAATAAAACAAAACAGAACAGAACAAAGCAGATCAGAGCAAAACAATGCAAGCAACACAGGATTTCAAAATAAGCCAATAGGAAATCAACAGTGGCTACCATAATGTCTCTTGTTTTCTTCAAAATAGTTGTCCATATCTTCACACACAATGAATTCAAACAAAACAAATAGTACAAAACCGATCAAAACAAAAGAATAAAACATTACAGGCCTTCAAAGTCAGACAGTAGGAAAATCAACAATGGCTACCATAAGTCTCTTGTTCTCTTCAAAATAGCTGTCCATACCTTCACACATACTGAAATCAAATAATACAAAACAGACTAAAACAAATTAAAACAAAGGATAAAAGCATTATTGGACTTCAAAACACGATGATAGAAAATCGGCAATGGCTACCATAATGCCTCATTTTCTTCAAAGTAGCTATTCATATCATCACATGTATTAAAGTTGATTCTTATAAATTCTTTAGGAGAAGTTCTAGGCCTATATATGTACATCTATCCTTTCTGTTTTAGAGGGAAAAACAAAACAAAGCAAAACAAAATACAACAAAAACAAGAAACAGAAGAGACAAATAAATAACAATAACAAAGAGCCCAAAACAATAACAATGTGGACTTGCAAAACAAGGTGGTTGGAACATAACTAAGGTTGCTATTTTGTGTAGTTATCTTCAAAAGAGTTACTCAGATTACCAGATATAAACAAAATCTAATCCTATGAATGTTAACTGTTTTGTTCCAAGAACTAATAGAATTAGTAATACAATCATTTTAGCTATCTTAAGTGTATATGTACAAATTTATATCTTTTTTCTTTTTCCTTCCTTCTTTTCTCCTTTTCCCTATCTGAGTTATTTTTTCTCTTTGAGCTGTTTCTTACTCTTTCACAATATTTATTGAAGATTGTGTATCTTATTTACTCTTTCAGTTCCTGTACTAGGGAGACAATACAGTATTTACACATGTGCATTTGATTTATTTCACTTGTGAGTATGGTCTCAAGTCACATCCATCTACCTACAAAAGCCTCAGTGTGATCCTTCTTTATAGTTGAGTAGTACTCCATTGTATAAAAATACCACATCTTTTTTATCCATTCCTCAGTCGATGGATATTTGGATTGTTTCCAAGATTTGGCTATTACAAACTGTGTGCTATAAACATGGGTGCACATATATCACTGTGGGATGATGTTTTCAATTCTTCTGGGAATATCCCCAGAAGGTGGAATAGCTGGGTCAAATGGGACTTCCAGTCCCAGCTTTTTGAGGAACCTCCAGACTGATTTCCACAGACTGGTTGCAACTGTTGGGGTTTTCTTTATTAGCTTTTTTAGGAACATCTAAACCAAAATCACAGGGCCCAATAATATTTGATGGGAAAGGACCTTAGAGCTTATCCCACTCCAGTTTCCCACTCCCAACCCCTTGTAGATGCTCAGAAACAGGAAGTGACTTGCCACCCACATTATGCAACTGGTCAGTGACAGAACAAGGACAAGAATCTGATCCTTCAAACTCCCACTCCGTGCTGCTTTCTCCTGCCCTGACTTCTCCATTGCCTCCCATTCCCCTGCCCTTCCCAAAGCAGCCCCTTTGGCCTTTCCTGCAGAAATCCAGGAGGAGTCAAGTCTGAGAATCCAAGCATAAAACCAGGGTGAATTTCCCATTTTGGAACTAAGGTACAAATTTCCTAAATAGTGGGTCAGGAAATCTGCATTATAGGTCTCCCAACATCAGGATGTGGACAGAGTACAGAATTTGACCCCTGGTACAACTAAATTTGTGGAATAATCACATGATTCTCTTTATACTGTATTTGGCAGTATTAGAAGAGAAAAATAATATTCATCTTAGGAAAACCTTGGTAACTACGAATTTGCTGGCAACCTTATTTCCTCTTGCTTTCTTGGAAGAACCAAACGAAAAAGCAGCTGTACAAATTAGCCCTAACCAACAGGCCCAGGACCAAAACAAAACAAAACAAAAAATAATAAAGCCAAAACCAAATCAAGCTAAATATTTAAATCAGAATGGAAAGTATATCCAACTTTACGCCGACTGAAGCACTTGAAACTGTTAATCTCCGCTTGATTATCGACAGCATCCTCTTTCCAGGAGGTCAGGGCGATGCTGGGGACAGTTTGAGCAAAACTTATCAGCAATTTTTCAGACTCCTTCGTCTGCATTCACAGATTTTTCTGATAGTCCTAATAGCAGCAAAACCATTTTTCTTTTCTTGTTGTTGTTGTTGTTGTTGTTGTTTACTTTTTGTTAGTCCATGTACACAGTACATAATGATCACATTTATTGTGGTGAGTTGGTGCATGTGCATAACACATTTTGATTCTTTTTTCATCACCTATCCCTGCCAAGCCTCCCTGCTCTTTCCATCTCTTGGTCTCCTTCCCATTTGCAAAAGCTTCATTTCCACTTTTAGCAAAGCCATTTTTCGTGTCTGTTGGAGTCAGGTTAATAGTAAGGTGAAGGAAAATGTGCTCAATAGTTCAGCAGTCAGCAGACACTGTGTGCCAGGCACTGTGCTGATGTGGAGGAAGACAGAACAGGGGGAAGACACAACTCCTGTCCAGGACCCAGAAACCTCAAACTTTGGGAGACCATGGTGAAGGGCAAGACCAGAGGCTAAGAGCAAAGTTGAGGAGATAGGAGAGTTTGTGTACATTGAATAACAATGAAGGAACTAGAATTTCTGGAGGAGAGATTTGTTTTAAGGGAGTCAGTGGGCTATCAGGTTTTTTAAAAAAAAAAAGAGTTGGAGATAAGTTGTAGAGGCAATGTAGCATTTTGAGGAGGTGAGTGGCCAGATGAAAACTACACGGGAGAAGTCATTTCTTCACATTCCCCTCAACGCTGGGTCAGATGTTCTCCTCTCAGCTCCCATAATCCCCTGGGCCTTATCATAGCACTTTTCACATTTGCCTATAGTCTGTTACTTGCTTGTTCTCCCGCTTAAACTGATTAACTTGTGCAAAGAGCTTATGTCTGGTTGATGTGTATCTCTCTAATGCCTAGCGTGGTTGGCACTCAAGAAACATTTGTTGATGGGACAAGACCAGACGGAATGGGCCTTAATAGAAGGTTAGATCTTTGGAAGACTCAGTGGGAAGAAAGGCAGACAGAGGAGATCAGTCTGAAGGATGTTACCCTGGTACACATATAAGAAAATATGGCACCAACCCAAAGCAGTGCAATGATGAGAAAAAAGGGAGATGTCAGATGCATTTTGAAGGAAAAATGGACAGGACTAGGGACCGTTAGCTAATACCAACCTGGGAAAAAAAAAAAAATGGCTGCGGGACTGGGGCAGGTTCCCTCATGGGGCAGTGTGGTAGGTCCTACAGACCCCAGTAGGATTAACCAGCCCTGCTTGCACTTTGTGAACAAATTGGTCATGGGCCCAGCTGTCTGTGGGGACCCTGGCCCTTCTGTCTTTTCATGTCTAGAGGTGAAAAGGATGGACTAGACCACTGCCAATGGGCCTTTGCCCAGCTGTCTTGTGCCAGCTGTGCCGAGTCCCCAGAGAGCTCATGCTGACCAGTAAGGCTCAAAAGAGTGATGAACTGCCACGGCCGTCTTAATCCTATGCCCCCAGCTTAGCTCCCACCACCTGGAGGTGTCACACAAAGAAGCCCCAAACAAAGGAAAGTGTCAGTGCAAGCAGCAAGAGTCTCCTTTTCCTAGTTGTGCCTGTTTTGTTCCACCTTCAGTCTTTCTGCTGCTCAGGAAAGGAGGGGTGAGAGAAAAACCACGGAACTTTTCAAAATCCCATTTTCCAAAAGCTAAATCAGATTCATTCTGTGTCTCCTACACACACTGCATTAGTCTGGGTAATGTAAACACTGCGAGGCCACAGCTGTCTGCCAGCTGCACCGTTGAAGCCCATTTTGGGGGGCATGAAAAAACCTGTCTGTAACCATCACAGATGAGAAGTGTTAGCTAATGAATGGGCCCTGCTGAGGCCAGAGCCCAGCTGAGTTATTTCAGTCTTGGGCCTTAGCAGAGATTTTTATTGGGTAACAAATTTCAAATGCTCCAGTCAGTCTTCAGACCCCAGAGCGAAGCCCGTTGCTCAATCCCCCCTCCCCAGGAGAAAACCTAATTCACTCCAGGGACATTCCTGGTTGCAGCTCAAAAATCTTGGCATTTGGAGTGTTGGGTGATTGCTCAACGAGGGCACAGTGGAGGCCGGATCATAACTCAGGCTCCTTGCAGTAACACAGAGACTAGCGCTTTCCAAGAGTAGGACTGTCTGTGGCTTCCACAAGGGCTGGTCGCCTTGGGATAGCCTAAGAAACAGTTGGCTTTGAGTTGGACATCACTATTTCTGCTGGTTCTAAGCCTAATCCTTTGCTTCTTGCTGGAACCTTCTTATTCCTACTGTTCTTACTCCTCCTATGGGCACAGGCTGAGGGCAAAGCCAACAGAGCCAAGATACCACTGGCTAAGATAGGACGAGGGCTAGAGCCAGGCATCCTTTTCGCCATCTGCCTCCAGTCTGTACGCCTCACTGCTATACCTTTCAGCCTGCCCTGGGGCACAAGCAGGTAGCAATTACCAGTCCTGTATGTGAGAGATTTCTGTGAATTAGAGACAGGCAGTACAGTAAAGTCCTTAATCCAACCAGTGATTGTTTTTGTTGTGGTGGTGATAAAATACAAATCACGTAAAGCTTGTCATTTTAGCCATTTTCAAGTGCACAACCCATGGCATTTAGCACATTCACAGTGTTGTAGTAGAGCTCTGTCTGGTTCTGGAACATTTTCACCACCCCCAAGAAGAGGCCCAGACCCTTGAAGCAGTCATTCCCCATGCCCCCTCTACTAGGAACCACAAATCTGCTTTCTGTTTCTGTGGATTTGCCTATTCTGGATAGTTCCTATAAGTGGTATCATGCAATATGTGGTTTTTGGTGTCAAACCAACATTGTTTGAATACCTAGTAAGTGTTGGTCATTATGTTAGGCCATGAGGAGTCAGTCTCAGATGCACACCAGCTAACAGCAGCTATGGTTTTTGGAATACCAAGCTCACTCAAGGCATATTATAGGCGATTTACTTGCATTATCCTATTTAATCTTCACAACTCTCTGAAGTATGCAATAGTAATGTCCTCACTTCAAAAATGAACAGTCAAGAATCAAGGAAATAGAGTAACTGGGACAAGGTCACATTAGCAGTTGAGATTTCAAATTAAGTCTTTCCATTATTTATTATGTATTTATCCTTACTTAGAGCCAATCTGCATTTAGCGGCCACAAACTGCCTTTGTGGTTTGTGCCACCTGCCCCAGCTTGGCCCCCTTAAATCCTCATTGTGACAGACCCATAGACAGGAGAATAATCTCATCAAGTTTTTGTGAAAATACCCATGTTGCCAGGGATAGGAGCCTGGCCCGAGTGCCCCTAGCGTTCACATGCCTTTGAGCACACCCGGAGTTTCCTTTAGTTCCCAGAGGGCTGAATGCAACCCCACTCCTTCCTCTCCTACTCATGAGAGCATACGGACATGTTAGTGAGAGCTATTTATACAGAAGTCCTTGAATCCACTCAAACTCATTTTTTAAAGTAAATCATATGCAAGGGTGTGGTGGCACACACCTGTAATCCCAGCACCCAGGAGACTGAGGCAGGGGGATCACTGTGAGTTTGAAGCTAGCCTGGGGTACATAGTGAGTTCAAGACCAGCCTGAACTGCATAGCAAGACCCTGTCTCAAAACAAAACAAAGTAAATCATTTGCAAACTTTGGTAGTTGATCATTGGAAACAAATAATAACTGATTGTCAGACACTAGTTGGGTCTTGATGCTAAAGATGTGAATCTCTGATGCAAACACAACTGGGGGCTCCAGAGAGCCCTGCCTCAGCTCAGTTGGTTCCAGGTGAATGCCCGGATAAGTCAAGCTCTCCCAAGAACTGAACGATCATGTCAAAGGCCTGGAGTGGGCTTCGTGTGGCAGCTCAAAGGCTGTGTGTCTCATGTCTAGACGTTTGAACAGTGACTCTGGCTGCATGTTCCAACTGCATGTGCAAGAGATAGCAAGGGCCAGACCCAAGTTCAGTAGCAACTGTCCTTGGGGAAAAGGACAAGGAACATGGGAGTCGCTCCACTGTGTTACAGACTCCAGAATGTACGTTTAAAAGGTTCAGAAGTGGGAGCGGCACTTGGGGAAGTTCAATGGAACTGAAAAAGACAAATATTGATACTCAACAGTCAGCTCCTATAATAATAAGAAGAATGATACCACCTGAATTCAAATAAGCAGAACAGATGTTTCTCATGTGTTATGGGTTGAAAATCATCCCTTCATGTGGGATCAGTTAAAAATCAAACTCGAGACTTCGTGCATGTTTAATATAAAAACTCTCAATAAAAAGACTTTGGAGGCCAAATCCAAGCGAGGGCATGCTACAATCACCAGTGCAAATAATCAGGCAGTCAGCATTTGTCTGTAAGAGATCAAGGCATAGAAACGTGTGAGGATGACAGTTACTGAGAATGGAGGTGGTGATGGAAAGAAATGTTCTTTGCCATCAAAGCTGATCAGAGCTCAACATGTTGCCTTTTTCTCGGCGTAAGTGGGATGTGGAACTGGAACTGAAGTGAACCCCAGAAAATTCAACAAATGAACTCTTAGAAGTATATGAAACCATTCCACAGCATAGCTAATTCCAGTTTGAAGAAGTTCAGCCCCAGCACCAGGGTGGGTATAGTGAGAGGACTTTAGACACATCATAGAAGAACCTACCGTCAGAGCTGGAAACCATGCTAGGAACCATGATTGCACACATTCGCTTCACTTCGACCTGTCAGCCAGATTTCAGAGCACAAGAGAAAGGTACAGCCTTAGTGCATATGAGTAAACACAGACTGAAAAAAAAAGGCAACACTTCTGTACTTACTGGGTACAAGTTTCTCAGTAAATATGAAGGAGATATGCAAACCTTCTTATTCTAAAATGTGTTATGCAGTTACAAAGAATTTCTCAAAGAACTTCCAATAAAGTGACTCCTGGTCATCATCATAAAACAATATTAATGATAGCTATGATTTCTTGAGCACTTATTATATGCCAGGCACCATGCTGATTGAGCTTTTACATAGTTTTTTATTTCCTCCTTTCCTCCTTACTTCATGCTTTCTTATTTCATCTTATAGTAGCGACATAGACACTACATCCATTTTCCAGGTGAGGAAACTGAGGCTAGAGAGTTTAAGTCATTTGTCCTAAGTAAAACAGCTGGTCAGTAATACAGTAAAAACCACCCTCAGATCCCAATCTTTGTTAATTCCAGAGCACAGACACATCCCTGAATCCTGTTTCTGTGGTTTTGGTGGCTTAGCTAGAACTCTCCTTTTGCAGAAAAGAGATCTGACAAAACTGCGATGTTAGAATGTTCCTCCAACTGGTGGGAAAGAGGAACTGCAAAAGCGAGGTCCTGGGCCCAAGGAACAAGTTAGGAGGCTGACCCAATGAAAGGGAATGAAAAGAGAGAATTCTGCGAAATAGCAGACAGGGAGAACTGGCAGGCAGTAAGGGCGTGGGTTCTTACTGTGCAGGACTTTGCCATTTTCATTTAAGGCGTCATGCGGAACTTACCATGACAATACAAATAGATCCTTCTTACATTCTTCATGACTGCTTAGAATCCCATTCTGTTGTAGCACCACCTTGTATGTAGACATGTAGGATCATAGGTAGGATCAAGCCCAAGCTGTGGAATTTCTGGGCTGAAAGAAGTATATTTTAAACATTGGTAGCCTTTTGAGGGAGGATCATCATATGAGAGGTATTATTTTTATTTTAAAGTATGGCTGAGGGAAACCTTCCTTGGTAGGATGAAGGAATGATATAGTATAGCAAAAAAGAATTGGTTGCTTTCCATTCAAAAAATGTAATAAAAAAGCACAAGACCTTTCATTTCTCCCATACGGCAACACACACCCATATTGTTGAAGCTAATGATAGAAAGAAGGGGAACAGAAAGTATGGTATCCTTTGAAAACTATTTTCACATGTTAGAGACCTGGTAACTCAGCTCTCTTCGTTACTTAATGTTAAGGGAAGAGGAGCAGAGCTGGGGTGTTGAGCAGCTGATGGCTGTGGTTGCAATTTCCTGGAGCAGACGGCCTTTCCAGAGGCTCCCAGGAGAAAAGCTGACAACTAAAAGGAGGGCAATTTTCAGACATAATAGCAATCTGACTTTATTCGTAGTTGAGAAGGTTGGTTTTTGTTTTTTAGACAGGGAACCTAAATAACTTCTTAAAAATAACTCCTGAAAGGAAGGTAAAATTGAGTATTCAGAATAGTGGTCTACCCCCGCCAACTGATGATACTTCAATACACTGGTGGTAGAGCCAGCTCTGCTTGGCAAATCCCCAGCACTGCCATTGGCCAAAACATTGCCTAGGCCCTGACGCTCAGATATGAACATCATGAACCAAGTAAAGAATATGGACTGGAAGGAGGATGGAGCTAACTGGGGCTGGCTGTCCCAAACAGGCAGGTTGCAAGAGTCAAATGCAAGTTTTTAGGGAGAGACCTAGCTGTGGAAACAATAAGCCTGCTTTTTAAATTTCCATGAAATGGACTAGTACAGACTACCATGTGTTGTTCATTCATTCATTTATTCAATAAATATTTATTGAGCATCTTCTATATGCCAGGCACTATGTGGAATGGTATGGGGAGTACAGAATTCAACAAAATAATTGTTTCCTGGCCTCATGAAACTTACTGTTTCACAGAAGAGATGAGCGATTTTAAAAAAAAAATCCACACACACAAGAAAGTATGTGCAGTAATCCTTCAGTGTCCATGAGGGATTTTTTCCCTAGGACACACCCCCACACAGGAATACCAAAATATGTTCAAGTCTATCAATCCTTCCATATGCTTTAAATTGTCTCTGGATGAATTTATAATACCTAATCCAATGTAAATGTTATATAAATTGTATAC
The DNA here is from genome assembly GCA_004363535.1 of Dasyprocta punctata. Classification (NCBI taxonomy): domain Eukaryota; kingdom Metazoa; phylum Chordata; class Mammalia; order Rodentia; family Dasyproctidae; genus Dasyprocta; species Dasyprocta punctata. The sequence goes on along the minus strand of RJWM01011660.1, from coordinate 37,163 downwards.
TGTATTATTAGGGAATAATGACAAGGACAAAATCTGTATATGTTCAATAGAGATATAACTTTTTACACAAATATTATGAATCAGCAGTTGGTTGCCACCCATGGATAAGAAGGGCTGACTTGAATACAAATGGTAAGGAGTGCTATGAGCAGGACCAAAATCATTAGATTCGGCAAAAGAGAAAACCCAGGTGAGGCCTGGGCAGAGGGATCCAGACTCACCAAAGCAGCCTGGCATTTAGAGTGAGTCCTGAATAAAGAGGAGGTGGTCAGTCACTTAACAAGCCAGGAGAGTCACTTTTCAGGCTGAGGGGAAGGTGAAAGCACTTTGAGGGTCCAGGCTCTGGAGACTGCTGATCAAGCAGGAGGCTGACACTTGTTCTACCTTTTGCTGACTGTTGGCAAACCAAAGTAGTCTAGGCTTTGTTGTTGTTTAGGACCCGGAAACCCAGGTGGGTCCCAGAGACCAACCTCAACATTGCCCAACAAGGATCCATGGTCATTGCCTGCTTGTCGGTTCAGCCAGTTGGGTAAGGTGAGCTTCCAAAGTACTGCTAAGTCCTACCACCTCAGAGACTTGTTCCACAGTGATTGCCATTTCTGTTCATCACTTTCTATCTGCACGCGATACTTGCTTGCCTAAGAGCTGCGCTTCTCACTGGTTAGGGTTAATGACTGAGGCAGCGCTGGGCTTCAGGAAAAGTGCAAGCAGCAATGGAGAGGGAGAGCAAGAACTGGAGCCAAGGAGGCAGCCCCTGCCAACAACTTCCGATCTTCCCCTTTCCTCAGGCATGGCTGCCCAAGGAGCCCCCAGTGACTGTTTATGGTGATCTGTTTGTTTCACAATTGACGGAGAAGGAGAGAGTCCTTTCTGACATTTTTGCCCAGAGGCCCCAGACTTCTCAGTAGGAAACTGCCAAATACGCAACTTTGGGTGGATATTTGGCTGAATCATTTTGAAGGGCTTGTCAGTGCCTAAAATGGAAATTGTTAGAAAGCAGAGGAGGGTGGTTGCCAGCAACCATGAAATGGTAATGACCAAATCATTTATTTTTGCAATGAAATGTTATCCTCTAACTCTACAAAGGTAGATTTTTTTTTTCCTACTTTAAAAGTACTGACTACCCATAAAAATCTTCCAAACTGATCCTGTGTGCCATGGACATGTGTACACATGCCCCTATCATCTCTCCCCGCCTCTCTGTCTCCCCTTCCAAACCAAGCTTCTTCCTCACTGTTCCTGGAGCTTGGCTGCAACCTGGGATGAATTAAAGGTTGGCTGATTGTGAAACGTAATCGGGCTTCAGCCATCCTATAAAATGAAGCGGAGTTCATTTGGTTCTTTCTGAGATGGTGTGTGGCCGACTTTCCACATGGGAAAGTTGGTAGGCAGTAATAGGTTCTACCCCAAAACACGATGTGGACATTTTAACAATCTGTTCAAGTCTTGCTGTAGTTGCACCTAGGAGACATGACACTTAATCAGGTTTTACTATATGTATCAGCTCAGTCAGCAGGCAAAGCAGGCAGGTCTCCGGCTTAGTAACTTTTATTTTTAAACGCTGATACCTTTCCCCAAGTCTAGGAGGAAGAGACTGGAAAATACATCGTGGGTTGACACTGGGGAATATGGACAATCTACCAGTATTTCTTTGAAAATAGTCATTCAGATATAGTTCCCCTGGGCCAATTCCTAGGAGGCTTTAAACACATACAAAGCCCCAGGTCCTTCTTTTAGTTTTTCCATACTGACTCCTGTGTTGGGATCAGTGAAAATTTATACTGCCATAAAATTTATTTTAAAGTAATACTTCACGAGTCTTTGGCTTGGAGACATTTTCAATAATGTCTGCACAGTCAATACTGAAAAGCAAGATGACTCCAGTCAGCTTTAATTACAGTAGGCTTCCAGAATTATCTTTAAGTCACAGTCATCAGTCCAGTGTTTGAACAACTTCTTTTTCAGTGAGGTGATTTCTCTCAGAATTGTTTGTGAATATTAGTGTGGGATCCATTAAGTAAGCGGATCTGATGTTAAAGGTTTGGGGAGCGTTATTATCTCACCATGAACCTTGGTCATCTGAAAGTGGTAGCAGTTGCTTGGTATCCAAAGCCCGAGCTCGTGGAGCCCTGGCTAAGCAAGGGGTTAGGGTGGCCCATGAAAAGCATGGTTCTGGTGTGAATGAAGCTCTCTTGGAGATTCCCTTGTAGGATTAGTTCAAAGGGGAGTTACAAATTAAGCCGACTCTGTCATTCTTCTCCCTTTTCCATCCTTTTAAGAGCTTTCTCAGTGCTCGTCCTGATGTCTCTGATACCACTCTCTTGGCCTTGGTGTCCTCATCTGTAATATGAAGTTCTTGGACTAGACAAGCTATTAGTCCTTCCCAAATGCTGGCATTTGACAAATCTAATGGATTTACCAGCAGAGAGGAATGTAGTTATTTTCCAACACTTTCCTTAGCTTAAGGAAGCCCAATTTATGTAACATTCTTTCTCTATGTTTCTCTTTCAAGGGGAAAGCACAGCTCATTTCCAGTGTCATTAAATCAACACTTTGCAGCTCTACATGAGAAAGTTTTTTCCTCTGTAGAAGGGGCATGGAATGCTATGGAAACCAGGATGGTACCTAGACCTGACAAGAGATGTGGGCACATGAGGCAGGTGAGGCAGTTAGTCCTTCCAGGAGCCACAGTCATCAATGCCATCCTCATTCTTCCCATGAAGCTGACCCTGCTCAGAAACATGATGGTTTATAGTGGAGAACTCTGAGCCAGTTATCCTACTTACTAGCTGTTTAAACTCGAGAAAGTCCATCAACTGTATGTGCCTCCATTTGCTAATCTTAAAATGTGAATAATAGTCTTAAACTGCAAAGTTATGAAGATTAGATAAAATCAAACGAGCATGTAAAGAGCACAGAACTATCTGGCATGCACAATCAGCAATTGTTAAGTATTTTCGTCATTGGGTTCATGTGTCCAGATATGAATCCAGGAGGCTAGAGGGCTGCATTACTCAAGGACATCTTCCCTCTTGTGTCCAAGACTGTCCTTTTGGCCTAAGGTAACTTTTGTCTGCTCTGGAATAAGTAACCCTTTTCCCTGCATGGCTAACTTCATGTACAATGAACGGCCTACCCCAGCCATAGTCTCCCCAGGTTCACTAGTTACTGCCGATGACAAGAAGAATGGAAAATGATTTGATGAAGGGGAAAGTGTGGTCATTTAAACCTCAGCAATGAGCAATTGTCTCCCATGTTTGCACAAGATTTAACAGAGTGGAGACTTGAAGGCTCTAGGAGTTGACAAAGGATCTTAACAAAAGAATGTTCCCTAGGGGTTCTCCATGTCTACAGAGGCCCAAACAAGAGAAAACAGGTTGTGGTTAGAGCCAGGGAAGACATTGTTACCACAGATGGTAAAAACGCTCCGCTGGATTCCCAAAATAGGTTCGGTAATGTCTTTCCCTGGTAATTTGGGAAAAAAGAGAGGCTGGTCATCCGTCCTAGATTATTTCCTAGACCATCAGAGCAGGAAGCATCCTTAGAGGTCATCTCACCAAGTCTCTGTTCTAAAGATGAGAATACTAAGACCCAGAGCGGGGGACAATTTTCCTGTAGTCATATAGCACATTATTGACAGAACCAGGATTTAAATCCTAGGCCACAGTTCACACAACTGTAACATAATAGTCTCTTAAAGGTATAAAAATTGCTGTCTCTACTAATTCTGGAATGTTCCATACCACCAACATGCTAAAAAGTAATTAAGGCCCATCCAAAAGGACTTACAGGTACTGAGCAGGCCCCAAATTGCAATCCCTCTACTTCATCCATCTGATTTCAGAGCTCAGGCTGTCAAAGTGTTTCAGCCAAGCCTCCTCGCTCAACTAACTGGTCTTAACTTACAATTTGAAGGCAGCTGTGGTTAAAGCAGAACTTGCTGACTCAGCCCATGTAGTAAGGATGACTAAACACAAGAATTTCCTCGAGTGGGGGGAATGGAAAAATATCTTTCAAATGCATTTGTTTCAGGGAACCTTTCTGATCACTCAGGAGCCAGCCCACCGTGGGTCCATGAGGAAAAGCAGCAGGCTGTCCCCACTCAGCACCAAGGCAGGATTTGCAGATGTTTCCTTTTCTTTTTTTTTTTTTTTCTAAATATTGTGGCTATCTCGGCACCATTTTGGTCTGGCCAGCATTTACACAGAGCTTGATCTGCCAACTGGTACAGCCCAAAGCCAAAGGGAGCTGGAGTGAATGTCTCCCCTGACTGCAGGGGCCTTTCCCTTCCCCTTCTCAGAGACCTTCCCTTGGAGGGGGCGTGAATTGGGACTGATCTGCTTTATCTCAAGACAGTTTCAATTCTGAACCTACCTTGAACTCAAAAGAGAGGATTATTTATGCTGACCAATCACAAAGTAATGTGGGCTGACTTCCAACTCCAGGATGTACTCTGAGGAGTTTGCAATCTGGAATAAAGTTATGATATTAGGGTCTGAATACCACACAGACATTGGACAACTTTAGGAAACGAACACTGACCTTCAGTTGGATTGCTCACCAGTTTAAGCCATTAATCCAGTGAAACTGAAATTTGGATAAATATTTCTTGGATGGGAAGGAGTCTGCCTTGCTCAATTAGAAAGTTAGAGATACCTGATGCATTTGGGAACAGCAGATTTTCTTAATAACCCTCAAATCAGAGAAGAGGGCAAAGAAAGGGAGAGTGTGAACCTACTCAGCCATCTCCTGAAAGCCATATAGAAACTGTGCATTTCAGACACCAAAGATTCAAGCTTGAGGAGCCCAGCTCATTCTCTCCCCTTCCCTTCCCCGTCCCTAACCTCCTGTTCACAAGGAGAAAAGAGGAATAACTGCCTCAGAGCTCGCAAAGAGAATCAAGAATTTATTTTCCATAAGCAAGTAACAAATGCTTACTCCAAGGAGGAGAATGTACTGGGACAAGCAATGTGGAATAATGGAAACCAACTTGCCTGCGGAGAGGCAGAGGAGGAGAGGGGAAGAGCCCAGTTTCTTGCTGCCTAGCAGTGTGAACTTAGAGGTGTTCTTAGACGTTTCGAAGCTCGTTTGCAGCTGTGTAAAAACTTCCTTAAGCCACATGCAATGCCTGGGAATATGGCTTCAATAACTGTTTTTTATTTTCTGAATAAGAGAGTGAAAAGAAGCACGGGAGGGAGCATGAATGAATACATGAAAGAACACTAACGATCACGTGTGGTTCACGGAGTTGGTTTGAAGCTTGAATGGAGCAATAGTCATGAGTTATCCCATTTCTAGTTAGTAAACTCTTTGTATGCCCACTATCTCATTTAACAAGGCGCCTGCCTGAGAGATAAGCGAGGTAAGAATGCTAGCTGTCTGAGAGGGAATTGAGGAGCAGAGATGTGGAGGAGGCAGTATGTGATGGAACTAGAGCTCTTCCTTTCAAATAGTTCTGAAAGGACAAGGTGCTGTGACCATTGCCTCAGAACTATGCCTTGCAACTAGGTACCCTTTGTGTGAAGTGGGTTCAAAAGAAGAAGTATCTTGTTATAGCTAACAATGCTACTGAAGGTTACAGTAAGAGCTTGTCTACTCACAGCACAAGAAGCCAGGGGGAAATAGCTTTGGAATGACTTGGGTTGGGATTATCTAGTATTTTTGTGAAAGAACAATCAGACCTCTAGTTGGGAGGGAACTCACTGTTGCTATTTGGAATAACCTGGGCCAGTGTAAGAAGGGTGGCTGTAGACTCAGGTGAGTGAGCCAGTGTATACTGAGTCTGCCCCTGTAAGGTCCCTGGACCTTACATCAGCTGCTTAGCAGGAGCAGACTTGTGGTCCAAACTTGGGTTTACATAGGTCTTAGAACACTTGACTCCTGGTGTTGATGGGCCTGTCAATGTCAAATAATCCAGTTCCCACCCGCTCAAATCACTCCTGTCTGCTGAGTGGCTGCCCACATTTTATCACCTAAGGTGATCCAAATCTTACCTCTGCCCCATGTACAACTTTAGTTCTGTTTTCCTGGCCAGTTCTTATGCTGGTCATCTGTGCCATCATCATTTCTGACTACACGGGGCACTAGGGAAATACAGTGGTGTTGATCATAAATGTGTCTCATGTGAGTCATTAAGCACTGAGAGCAAAATTTTCATAAACCAAACCCTAGTTTTTGGGTCCTAAATTGGCTTATTATTTAAAGGAATCATTGTCCCCTAATTTATTACTTTTTAAGACATAGAATTAAGCTAACTCAAAGTAGAAGTTTTTAACCTAGGGCCTGTTGCTCTTGGATGACATACAAGAAACTCAGTGAATTTCTCTGAAAATATGTGCAACTCAGTAAGGGTATAGGAGGAGCAGTGAGGGGCAGTGAGGTGTGATGATGCTTTAAATAAAGGACTAGAGTCAGGGAGGGCAGGTAGGAGTGGGGAATAAAAATCCAGACATCGGTAACAGGAGTGTGGACAAGGCCAAGGCCATGGAAACAAGGAAAGGAGAATGAGGAGAGAGGGCTCACTGGTCTCTGGAGCTTTTGCCTAAAGTCTCACAAAGACTCTTCTCTCTGTGAAAAGGAAACCCATTTTGTTCTTTATATTTCACTAGCAGGAGAGATGCCCCTCCCAACACAGAAGCATGTGCCCTGCCTTAAGGAAACCAGGCAAAAGAACTTGCAAAGTGGATAAAACTAGAGGTGTCTCTTCATGATGCAGAATGGTTCTTCACCAAAGGATACACAAAGGGTCCTTTGGCATAGAAACGACCTTAACTTATGTGCAAGTCAGTGCTCTACATCCAGGGAAAACTCAGGGCACGGAAGTGACGAAGCACCTCTACAGTCCCCCTCTTCGCCCTCTGCCTGGGGTTCAACTTGATGAAATAGGACTGGGAAAGCTCTTCAGGTGTGTTGGTGGGGGGACCTCTCTTATCCTGCACAGGTCGGTCGTGAACCTGGTCATGTGGCGAACTGACTGTTGCCTTATACCAAGGAGGGTGCAGAAGAGAGGTCTGTGGAGGGGCTTTGCTGTTTGCTCTCTGCTCTCGGGTGGTCCTGATCATTTCTGTCTCAGATTTGAGCATTTCCCTTGAAGAGATAGGCAAGGTAATTTAAGGTAATTTTGTGTAAAGACTTTTCTGTGACTCTAAAGCACTATTTCTACCTGCATCCTGTGCCTGAGAGGCCCATGCCTGACCCAATCCCCTTATACCCCATGCACAGAACGGTGGGACACGAAGCATTCTGGGGTTTGAGAGGAGTCATGCACTTGACCAAGGTTATCCACAGAGGCAGAACTCGGCCTCGCTGTAGCTCCACTGTGTCAGGGGCAGAGCAGAGCAAAGGTACCAGGTATTCACACCAGCTGATAGAAGAGGATTTTGTTTCCACAAACCTTAAAGGAATGTGCAAATGACCTTGTTGCTTTATGAATTGCTTTTTCTGGATGAATAGAGCTCTGTGGCTCCAGGGCTTCTGGAAGAGTGTGTGGAGGTCACCTATTTCCTTATGTGTTTCTGTACAGATGTACTTGCTCATGTACGAACATCTGTGCCATTGTGTTTGGGAACCCCAGACTAAATATTACATGCTGATATTTTTTGAAAATTTGCTGGTTAGAAGACAGGGGTAGGGAAACTTTTTTGAATTGCCACAAGCAATTTTTAGCTTATAAGAGACGAAACCTTTATAGTTTGTTTGAGACCAACTCTTCTTACTTTAATGACAGCAGCTCCTATACGTTGAGAGCTTCTTATGCAGCCAGTTACTCCGTTATACCCTTTATATACATAATCTCATTTCATCTTCCTGACATCCCTAAAAGTGAGATACTATTATTTTCTTGTTCAATTTTTTTTGGGGGGGCGGGTGCTGGGAATCAAACTCACAACCTTACACCTACCAGGCAGGCGCTTACACCACTGAGCTAAATCCTTGGCAATACTAGTATTTTCATCCATTTTCCAGATGAGGAAAATGATGGAAAGAGTTTATGAACTTGCCTAAGGGAAGACAGTAAATGGAGCACTAGAATTTAAATCCATCATATTAATGAGTATGAGAAAACTTCACTGGGACAACTATTCTAAACTTTTGTGATGCTGAGGATTGAATTCAAGGCCTTGCAAATACTAGACAAGCACTTCCCCACTGAGCTATATTTTCAATCATTTTTATTATTATTTTGAGACAGGGTCTTGCTGAATTGACATGCCTGACCTCAGCCTTACAATCCTCCTGCCTCAATGCCCTGAGTAGCTGGGATTTCAGCATGCACCACCCTGATCAGTGAGATTCTTCTTTTCTAAATTTAATTTTATCAGTTTTGCAATGCTAGGGATGGAACCCAGGGCCTCATGTATGCCAGGAAAGCACCTTACCACTGAGCTATATTCCTTACCTTTCTAGAATTGTCTTCCTGCAATTTTAAATCAGATACTCTCTAATGGAATTAAAATGTAGTCCAAGAAGCAAAACCACCTTGGTAAGAAGGAAACTACAAAATCATATAGCTGGGAGGCAGGGTAGTATTTCTGAAGGCCAGTGTGTTCTTGAAGCCACTGTACCCCTGCTGGAAGAGAACGCCTTAAACCAGGCCTGAGATACCGAACAGGAGAGGGCGCAGGTCAGACTCTGATAGGCCTAGGAATCTGTGGCACAAGGGAGCTGCCTCCAAGCCTGGAGTTCCAAGTGTGACCTAGAGTTGGGCAGAGGGGACACCCAGCTCTTTGAACTAAACCTATACCTGTCTTGTAACTGCTAGGGTTTTTTTCACAATATTTATAAGGAAGTTTTTATTTCTGCATTTTCACTGTGCTTCTAATTACTGTACTGAACTCTCTCATTGATTCTGATGTGATATTACAACTCCCTCATATCTCTTGGGTTTTCTAGATATACAAGTCCATCCTGCAAATATATATATATTTATATCATCCTTATTTTATAAATAAAGAGACTGGGGTTTAGAGAGATTAAGTAACATCCTCTTGATCACACAGCTAATAAGTGACAGTGCACAGAGTAAAAAACAGGCCTAATTTTAGATTCTGCGCTTTACATTACTGTATAATATCTCATTTATCTCTATATTACATTTTTTGAAGTGGAAAACTATTGTACATATTTTTGTAATCTTCTCTCACGTAACAACTTTCATATATGCCTAAACATTATTCAAGAATGTGATTTTTTTTGGTATCGGGACTCGAACTCAGGACCTTGTGCTTACCAGGCAGGCACTGTACCACTGAGCTATATCCCTGGCCCAAGAATGTGATTTTAATTGATGTATACAATACCTTTGTCATAAAAGTATAATAGTTAACATTTATTGAACGCTCAAGGTGTGTCAGCATTTTAACATGGATTATTTCACAGAAATTCTGGTTATGTGAGGCCCAGATTACTGGTTGTTACAGCCATGTCAGTTGAAAAACCGCAGCCGCAGCACTTGGGAGACTGAGGTAGGCAGAGAGTTGTGAGTTCGAGGCCGACTTGGGCTACAATGCGAGTGCAAGGCCGGCCTGAGCTACATGGTACGACCCTGCCTCAAAAAGCCAGGGCCAGGAGTTTGGCTCAGTGCCTTAAGCGCCTGCCCTGGCAGGTGCGAGGTTGTGAGTTCAATCCCTGGGGCCGCAAAAATAATTAAAAAAACCCAGCCAACCTGCCACCCTCCTACCTACTGGCCCTAGCTTGTCACTCCCAGACAGCTTTGGAGCTATGGGATCTGCATGGATTGCGGTGTCATCCAATGAAAAAAAAAAGACTCCTTTTGTCTTATTCGTGTGAATAAAAAGCAAACAGCAAGTGTCAGAACTGAGTAGAGGGCATGATAAGGGTGACAGGAGTGACCCTTAATGTCAGCAATGGTTTCTGGGAGGACTTAATGCTACAACAAAAATCAAGGACCAAGAAAAACTCTCTTGTAGTTTCCTGAAAGCTTTGAGATGATACTAGAACCCTAAAAAACCATGGCAGAGAATAGATTTTAGAAGATGCGGGAGCCAAAGGGGAACAGCCACCATTAATGCATTGAGAGGGACAAAATATAGTGAAAACACCAATGTTAACATGATCCCTTCCATTGAGGTACAGTGTCTACTTAATGTGTATTGGCTGCTCCGGATTAAATTGTGTTCTGCAAAATTCCTATACTGAACTCCTAACTACCAACATGATGGTATTTGGAGACGGAACCTTTGAGGGGTTAATAAGGTTAGATGAAGTCATGAGGGTGGGGCCTCCATGATACGATTAGTGTCCTTGTAAGAAGAAGACACCAGAGCCCACTTTCCACCCCACATGCACACATGTGTACCAAGGAAAGGCCTTGTGAGGCGGGAGGAGGGCTGTCATGAAGGACTGAATTGGTGGGCACTTTGGCCTTGGAGTTTTCAGCCTCCAGCACTGTGAGAAATAAAGGTCTGTTGTTTATTCTTTTTTTGCTACGGCAGGCTGAGCAGACTAAGACACTAGCCATTCGCTTCAACTGACTACCTGCATTTTGAAAGCATTAGAGATAATGCTTTATGCTTCTCAAATTACCCAGAATAGCATTAGAAAATGTGTTTTCAGGGATAGGGCTATTGGCTCAGTGGCACAGCACTTGTCTAACGGCCACAAGGCCCTGGGTACTATCTGCAGCATTACAAAAGTAGATAAATTGCTAAATAAAAATTTAGGAAAAAAATAAAATATATTTTGCTCATTTTTTTCAAAACACACTCAAAAAAAAAAAAAAAAAAACCTCCTCTAATAGTTACTGAGTGCCCACCATGTGCCAGTTACCTTTCTAGGCAGTGGTCAAGGCAGACATGATCCCTGCCTTCATGTAGCTTATAATCTAGTGGGAAAGCAGGCATTAAGCAAATAATTTATAAGTGATGATGTAATCCAGTCATCACGTGATGCTAGTGAAAAAGTACAAGGGGCTATGAATGGATATGACAGGAGACCAGGACCTGGACAGGGAGCATGAACTGACTTCCCTGATGTGGATAGGCCCTAGCAGATTAGTTGGGGTTATCAAGGCAAAATGAGTGTGTTCCAGCAGGGCATGATGGGAGATGATGACATCAGCAGCGGAAAGAGTGGCCCCACATTTTTATTGTTGTAAAATACATACAGCAAACATTCCTGTTCCGACAATTTTAAATTATATAATTCAGTGGTATAAAGTACATTCGCAATCATGTGCAGCCACCACCGCTTTAGTCCCCGAGTACTCATCATTCCAAAGAGAAATCCTGCTCCTCTTCCCATCTCACAGAACTTCCAGTTCTCCCCTCTCCTCAGCCCTCTGTAACAGCTGATATATTTTGGAATTCTTCTGGATATTTCACATAATTAGGATACAATATTTGTTCTTTCGTGTCTGACTTCTTTAAAGTCTTTAGCATAATGCTTTCCAGATTCATCCATGCAGTAGGATGTATTGGAACTTCTTTTCATAGCTAAATAATACTCGCTGCATGAGTACACCACATCTTGCTTATCCATTCATCGGCTGATGGACATCTGGACTGCTTCCACCTTTTTGCCATCGAGAATAATACTGTTATGAACATTCATGGATACATTTTTATTTGAACACCCATTTTTAATTCTCCTGGATATATACCTAGGAACAGAGCTGTGGAGTCCTATTATAACTCCATGTTTCACTTATTGAGGAACTAGAAAACGGCACCACTTGATTGATGAAAAGAAAAACTCAACAACCAAAACAAAGAGTGTATAGGATATATAGCCACAGCTTAAAACAATATACATTTGTAGCGTCCACTTTAATGGCTCAGAGTCTGGACACAACTTAGCTGGGCCTATGCTCAGGACAGCACAGGGCTGCGGTCCAGTGTTGCATTGTGATCTAGAGCTTGGGGTCCTCTCCCAAGCTGGTTCAGATTGTCGGAAGGACTGATGTTCCTTGCCACTACAGTACTGAGATGCTCAGCTTGTAGAAGCTTCCCCTCGCTTTACAACCTGGCTGTTTGCTTCTTCCAGACCAACCAGAAATACTCTGCCTCCTCGGGATAGGCCCAATCCTGCTTCTAATGATTTTCACCTGATTAAATCCGGGCCACCCAGGGTCATCTTCCTTTTGATAAACTCAACGTCAACTGATATGGAACGTTAATTATATCTCAAACTTTGCTCTTATAATTATGATAAGCAGTCTGGCCAGATTAATGACAAAATGGATCCTATTCTCAAGGAGAGAACCAAAGTGAGTTCAGTACATAGCTATCATTATAGTTAAGAAAAAAATGCAAATGCTCTTTTCTATTGGTGAGTTCAGGGATAAACGTGAACCTCCTTGAGTCTGAGGCTGATCTCTTTATCATAGCCCCCAGTCACCGCTGAGGCTATAGTACCCTCATCCAACTATGAATGCCTCGAGGACAAGCGCTTGTCTGAGTTATCTCTATCATCCCAGTGTCTGGTGCAGTCAACTTTTGTTGGTAGAAGGAAATCAGGAATGCCACCCAGACCCCTGAGAGAGATGGTTTTGGGCACAGTCTCTGTTTGCCATGCCCGTGCAGTGGATTGAGACATCTCGCCCTCACAACACCTCCTATGCATCATCCGTCACTTTAGGTGGTATCACCATGGTCACTCAGTGACAAGCAACCCAGTATACAGCACTTTTCACCTAAACAAATCGGCAAATCACAGAAACCAATGTGTGCTGACCTAGATGTCCTGATATTTGTTCTGAACAAAATAATTACCTTTCTGTCAAGCAGATCTGGAGTCTCCAGGCACTTGTCTTCCCTACTGTAAAGTTGGAAAAACTAGCACTGCTGCACAGCATTGTGGGGAGAGTCAAAGCTTGATGTATGAACATCCCCAGGCTTGTAGAGTTCTGACCAAGTGGACAGTGACTAGACATGATCTCCTCTGGAGCCTGTCACTGCTGTTGACATTGAGAATACCAGAATGGGAACAAATGCTCTCTTTGTCACAGGCTCAACTACAGGGGCCTGTCTTTCCCTATGCTGGCAGCTGAGGCTAAGTATTTGAGATCTCCGGGCCACCTGTTGTGAAGGAAAGGACAGGCAGTAGGTGAGGCAAACTTCAGAACTGGGCAGAAAGCCAGGCTTGAATGGAAGCACTGAGAGAGGGCTAGCACAGAAGTTGGCAAACAAGTGTTTTCTGTGGAGATTTGAAAACATACAGTCTTGCTGCTAAAGTAGACAAAGCACCAATAGGAGGCCCTCCTGAAAATTCCAGCTTTAACGCATCATCAACTAAAGAAGATTCTAGAACTCGAAGGACACTGTGAGTGCTGTCCCAAGGAGGCTTCCCTTGAAGCCCAGATAGATAGCCACAGCCTTTGAAGCTAGCCGGAGGCTCACAAAGGTCAGTGTTGTTTCCACTAAGGAAGAATGGTAGGTTAGCAGAATGGTGTCCTTATTCTGTGAGCCTCAGACATTGTGTGAGGAGTGGGTAAGTGAGTCTGTAGGCTCTGAGAGGTGAGGTGTGCTTGGCGAAGGCACGTGCTCTCAGCCTGCTTGCCGGTCAACATGGAAGATCTCTCCCTATAAGATGGTGTGGTCTAAGTTAGGAGTCTGTTTCAAACCTCTTCCTAGGAGGATTGCTAAACCATACCAAGAATACTTTTAACTTTAACAATGGCTGATACGTTTCCAAAGGAGCATATCTTCTGTCCTACTTGATGAATTTTAGTGAGATATGTCTCAAGCTTAGGGCTCATAGAGGTAAAGGGCTGATGAGGAGAAATGGATAAGGTCATTATTTTAAAGTGGAATGAGAATGGTGGTATTTTTGAGTGAAGTGATTCCTATCACAAAGAAGGAAAAGTCAGTAAGCTAATAGTACCTGCCAAAGGCAGTTTACTGGATAACTATTAGGGAGCAAAGCCCCCAAATTGGACTTTAGCATAGCCTTGGCCCATTTCAGGATTCCTATGGCATTGAATCATACATTCATGCTTATATCAGGGACCACATCCAAAATGTGGAGTCATCTTCTTAGCCAATAAAGCCATGTCAACATTTGAATTACAACCCCGGTGTCATCCCAGAACATTTTTGTCAGTGCTGATGTTGGGAAACAATTCCATTAGGCCTTGGAGAAGCTGCATAGTTCAATGACAGGAATCACAAAGAAGCATGAGCCCCAGACTGGCTCTGTTGGCAATTAATTGTTATTCCAAGTAAATCTTCTAACTAATCTGTGTCTTCTTACGTTGTTTAAAAAAACTGTCTAATATGATGATTTATTCCCCACATTCAACAAAGAATCATTGTGGATATGCAAATAATCTAGTTTTGCAATTTTCTTTAGGTATGACAGAGATCTTACAGATCATCTACACTAACCCTTTCATCATACAGGTGTAGAAACCAAGGCTCGGAGAGGAGAAGGGATACTCTCAACTACTGCAAAATCAAATCCCGGTCCAGTAAAGATTTTATTTTATTAAAAAAAAAAAAACAATGGTACAAAATTTCAAAATAAGATTGTAGGAGAGTAACAATGATTAGTACATTGCATATTGTTATCCTCAAAGTAGCTGTTTATATTGCAAGACATAGGCATGAGAGATTGATCAAACAATATAGGCATGAACCTTCCTTTTCAATGAACTAATAGCAATTAGCAATATAACTATCTTAACTATTTTGTGTATTTTTTGTTCCAGTGTATTTTCTACTACATTTATTTTTAAATCAAAGTAATAAATGAACATAGTTTTAAAATGTGAAATAACATTTGTAATAAACAACAATTCTCTGCCCCCGCCTTTCTCCACTCCCAGTCTCACTTCTCAAAGGCGCTCAACAGATTTTGTTTTCATCTGATAGTTACTTTTATGTCTCTAAATAATGTTTCTGCTCCTATTTCTGGATTTATCTATTTTGAACCTTATATATCAACTTTTTGCTATAAAACTGAATATTTAGCTTACTTAACGTTACTCACAAATTCCCCCTTTCCTCCCCCTCCCCATATTTGACAGTATTACTTTTATGAGATTTTTATTCACTTATTTAAATAGCACATAGCAAAATGTACTTTTAACATGTACAGTCTATAAATGTAGACAGATCGTAAAGTCATGTAACTACTATCACAATCACTATATAGAACAGTTCCACCACCCAAAAGGATTCTCTCACATATCCCAGGGTAATCATTCCTCCCTCCCTTACTCCCAACTGGACAGTCACTGATCTTTTTTATGTTCCTACAATTTCACCTTTTCCAATATGTTATAGAAATGGGATAATATAATATTCAACCTTTTGAGATTGTGTTTTTGACTCAGTGTATTTTGAAATTCATATATCAGTAGTTCATTCTTTTGTATTGCTAAGTAGTATTTCATTGCATGGATGTACCACATTTTAAACATTCACTGCTTAAGGCCCATTTGGGCTGTTTCCAGTCCAATAGTATTTTAGTTATGTCATTGGTCATCTTTTAACTTGAAATTATATGATGAAACCTCTATTTCTTACACCATCATCCACTATATATTAACCATGCCTTCCTTTTCGACATAATAAATGCTTCTCACTGATTTGAAAACATAACACTGTCTTTCTTGTTACAGTTTTAGATGGATTTGTGGGTGTGATTTCTCAGGGGAGTGAGAAGGTTCATTTAAGTACCATCCAACAGCTCTATTCATGGTTACGGCCATTAGGCCTTCCATAAGATAGAGACCCTTCTCTAGGAGCAGGCATGCTTGTTGCTGGGAAGATACACATGTCGTTTCTGTTCTGACCATTGCTAACTCAGGCAGTAATTTTTAGGAAAAAGACTTTTCTTTATGTGGATTTCAGCTTTTGTCTGTCATGTTTTTTCTCTTCCAGCTGCCTTCACTAGTGAACACAAAGCTGTATTTCAAAGAAGACTGACAAATTATCCCCAGCTGCCAGAAGGAGGTTAGTTTTCTGTGTGTTCTGTGTCCTTCTCTAGTAACCAACAGGTTAATTTTTTAAAGGAATGTTTCTAAAAGAAACATCCCACCAACTGGGATGTTTTGCTTTTTTTTTTTTTTGAAAGATGTGAATTTCTAGTATTTCTCTCCATTCCTACTCCAGTTTACACCAGGAAATACGGTGTGAATAATTCTAATGCAATCTGTTTTTTTGCAAGATTCATATTAATAGATTCTTTTTTTAAAAAGTGTTTACAAAATCTAAACTATTTTTTTAATTAGGGAGCATTGTGTCTTCCCTCAATGAGCAGCAATTTGAGGGCTGAATCCTGTCAGCCCCGGCCATGGAGATTTATGTGTTGTTATATTCCACTTGCATTTATTACCATCTCTATCTGTTAAGCACTTGGCATAACAAGAGTGAGTCTACTACCTAGTACAGTACCTTACATACAGTAGGTACTTGGGAAATGTCATTTGAATTAAAATGGTACAAAATAATGTCATGCATGTGTGGTGTATGTGGTGGGGAACTATTCAGTGTTGATGCAGTGAGTCAAGCTTTCTCAAACACTAATGGAAAGGCAAATTGGCAAACTCTTCCCATGAGGCAACTTGGCAAAATGCACCAAAGCCTTAACAATGCTCTTATACTTGTACTCAGTAATTCTTTTTCAAAGGAACTCCTCTTTTTAAAAAAGTACAATTATGTGTTAAACATTTCTAGTGTTTCACAAGATGGAAATGCTAAATATTCTTATTTAATCATTACACTTTGTATAAATGTATCAAATTATCACACTGTGCCCCATTAAATATACTATTTTTAAATAAAACTTTAAAATAGTAAACCATTCTCAAAAAAACAAGCAAATTCACTGTAATATAATTTAAAACAGAAAAGGTAAAAACATCTTAAATTGTCCGTACTAAATTCTATGCAGTAGCGTTTATGCTGTGAAGTACTATATCATTATTTAAAATCTTTTTTCTAATTTGATTTAAAAGAATATTTAATGACATAAGGAAATAACAGCATAAGCTATGTGAAGGAAGAGAGGGTATATAAATGAACTTTCAATATAATCCCGTGTGTGTGTGTGTGTGTGTGTGTGTGTAAAAAACCAGAAGAAAATAAATAGATATATTAACAAGAGTTATCTCTACATTGTGGGCTTTTGTGTGACTTTCAATTTCTTATATTGGTAAGGAGTTTATCCTACTTTAAAGTCTAAAAAATCTTTGTTAATTAGAAAGAAATAACTACTATTTAGGATAGATGGAGTGCACACATTCATAAAATCCTACTAACAAGATGCAGAATAATTGTCCCAACCAAAGAAAAAAAAAAAAACTTCAGATGCCATATGGACAGTCACAGCAGTGTTTTGTTTCCAGAAGACAAAATAAAGCTCAAAAGTCTTTTCAGCTTTCAGTATTCCGAGCCCCAGTTTGATATTGAAAAGCAAATGTGTTTATCCTTTTCTCTGTGTTCAGTTAATTTTCATCCTTCCCTCTCTAGCCCCACCCTTTCTTAAACTGTCCAGATCTGTGGAACAAATGTTGAGCAAACTGGAAATAAATAAAAGTCAATGGCTTTGAGACACCACAAAGCCCTCCCTTCCTGTGTACTGATGGCTACCTGCCCGTTATACTCCCCAGAGCAGAGTAGAGCCTGAAAACTGCAAAGGTTGAAAAGAGAGAAAAAAATTTAGAAAGTCTGGAAAGATTGAGATACAACATGTACAACTCTCCCTCTCTCTACCTTCTTAGCTACACACAATATTAACTGGTAGGCTCTGACGGAAAAAAGAAAACTACTAAGTAAAAAGCCAGCCACCAAAGTAGATTTATTAAGAACCCTTTCTATTTCAAAGAAATTTCAAACTTCTAGACCTTTAGACCTGGAAGGAAAATATTCCAACAAGTATAGAGATCCTTCCAAATACCTGCTATTATGCTGATTCAAATGTTAGTTCAAAAAAATAATAAAACCATGGGCCAATGCACACCACTTTACAGATGATGAAACCAAAGCCCAGTGAGAGGTTGTGCACTGCTTTAAATCACAAGCTTTGTTGGCTATAAAGTTAGGAGTAGGTCTTAGATGTTCTGGAAACTCTCCGATGAAAAGTTGGATTTTTCTGGTAAAATCTGTCCCTCAACTCTGGATAGTCTAAATACTCTCTGTGTACTTCTATTTGGATGTTTTGCTAACAGCTCAAGCTAGTTGGGTTCAAAACCAAACCTCATGACATTCTGCTAGTTTTCTTTTACCAAGTGTATAAACCTGAGTCTATTTGCTTTTTATTCTGTCTACCTTCTCCCTATAGTCTCTTATTCTGTCAATTTTCCTTCAAAAATACTTCAAGGTCATACCTTACTGACAAGACAACACAGCACAAGGCTTTTTTCTCCTGCACTAGGGATTGAACCCAAATCTGACAGTCTTTTTTTATACTTTATTTTGCATTGGTACATGTTTACAGTTGGTAATGATTACATTTCCTGTAGGGAGTTGGTACATGAACATAACACATCTGAATGCTTCTCTTCATTGTCTTCTCCCTTCACTCCCCACTCCCTCTGTCTCTTGGTCACTTAACCTTTTGCAAAATATCTATCTGTAATTCCACTTATCTTTTACTTGCCCTTTATTTATATGTTGAGTTTCTCATGTAAGAGAAACTGCATGATATTTAAGCTTTTGCATGATTTATTTCACTTAAAATTATGGTCTCAAGGCATATCGAATTTCCTACAAATGACTCAGGTTTATCATTTTTATGCCAGAGTAATATTCCATTGTGTATAAATGCCATGTTTTCTGTATCTATTCATCTACTGATGGACATATAGGCTGCTTCCAAGATTTAGCTACTTTAAGTAGTGGTGCTATAATCATGGGTATGCATGTACAATGTCTTTAACCCTTTTGGGAAGATATCTAGAAGGAGAATAGCTGAGTCAAATGGAATTTCTAGTTTTAGTTTTTTGTGGGATCTCCATAGTGAATTTCATAGTTGTTCTAGTTTACAATCCAATCAACAATGTAGAATGATTATTTTCCCCAAGCATTCTCCAGTATTTGTTATTACTTGATTTTTTGATAGCCATTTTTTCTGAGTAAGATGGAATTTTAGTTGCCCATTTTTTATTCTGTCTTTTAATTTGAGGGGTCTAATATTTTGATCTCCTTTCTTTATCTCTCTCTCTTTTTAATTTTTAAATTTTTTATTTTAAAGAGGATAAAACAGAATAAAACCAAGCAAAACAAACCAGTGTAAGAGATACAGGACTTCAAAGCATAATAAAATCAATAATAGTTACCATAATGCCTTTTGATGTTTTCAAAATAGCTGCAGATATCTTTGGACATAGTAAAAATCAAACAGAACAGCCAGGCGTGGTGGCGCACGCCTTTAATCCCAGCACTCAGGAGGCTGAGGTAGGCGGAGCATCATGAGTTTGAGGCCAGCCTGGGCTACAACGCGAGGGCAAGGCTGGCCTGAGCTGCATAGTGCAACCCTGCTTCAAAAAACCAGGGCCAGGATATTTTGGCTCAGCAGCTTAAGTGCCTGTCTGGCAGATGCGAGGCTGTGAGTTCAATCCCCAGTGCCGAAAAAAAAAAAATCAAACAGAACAGAATAGAATAGGAACAATAAAAACTAAACAAGTAATGCAATAAAGGATTTCAGAACAAGCCAATGGTAAATCCAAAATTGCTACCATAATATATCTTGCTATCTTTGAAATAGCTGCTCCTGCCATCGGATTTGATATAATCAAACTAAACAAAGAAGAATAGAACCCAACCCAACAAAACAATGGAAATGATATAGGACTTCCAATACAAGACCACAGGGAATCAACAATGGCTGCAACCCTCAGAAGGAGATCCCCCTAGATGTCACACTGCATTCCACTATCCTCTGAACTTATGATCAGACCACTGGTCTTAGACCTGCAATGCTAGTGAAACAACAATTGCATTTCTCCTCCATACCTATCATCACAGCCTGTGTTTCTCCAGATAAGCTGGTCACTTACAGGGGGGGGGGGGAGGCTGGTACTTCTTGTTTGCCAGGCAGTGTCCTGAAAGGGGCTGGGGTCTGTTTGTTCCAGTCTGGCAGTGGTCCGTGCATGTCGCTGGTTCCCAGACTGGGCTTGTTGCTGGTGTGGCCTTGTTCTCTCTATCTGCAGTCTGTGAATGGCACTGACTCATGGGGAGAGGTTGGGATCTTTCTGTTCCAGTCCAGCGGTGGCCCGCACATGGTGCTGGTTCCCAGACTGGGCTCATATTTTGAGTTCTTTATATATTTTAAATATTATTCTTCTGTCGGTTCAGTGGCTTAAGTGCCTGCCCTGGCAGGTGCAAGGTTGTGAGTTCTATCCCTGGTGCCGTAAAAAAAAAAAATATATATATATGTGTGTGTGTGTGTGTGTGTGTGTGTGTGTGTGTGTGTTATTCTTCTGAGAAGTTGCTAGCATTCTTTTTACTGTTCTTTAGATCATCTCTTCACTTTGTTAGTTGTTTCTTTTGCTGTGCAGAAGCTTTTTAATTTGATATAATCCCACTTGTTGATTGTTGGTTCTATTTCTTGTGCAATTGGAGTTCTGTTCAGAAAATTCTTAACTATGCCTATGTCAAGATTTTATATAACTGATCTTCCAGCAGATTAAATATTACTGTTTTAACATTTAGATCTTTGATCCATTTTGATGTTAGTTTAGTACATGGTTAGAGATATGCATCTAGATTCAATCTTCTGCATGTGGACAGTCAATTGTCCTAGTACCATTTTGTTAAAGAGTATCTTTCTTCCACCATGTGCTTTTGGGTCCTTTGGTCAAAGATTATATAGCTGAATGTGCCTGAAGTTTTTCTATAACCTGTATTTGGTTCCATTGTCCCACATGTCTGGTTTTTTTCTTTTTCTTTTCTTTTTTTTTTTTTGTGTGGGTTTTTATTTATTTATTTATTTATTTTTGCCTATTTCATGCTGGGTTTTTTTGTTGTTGTTGTTGTTGTTGTTTTGTTTTTGCGGCACCGGGGATCGAACTCACAGCCTCACGCCTGCCAGGGCAGGCGCTTAAGCCACTGAGCCGAACTCCCGGCCCTGGTTTTTTGAGGCAGGGTCGCACTATGTAGCTCAGGCCAGCCTTGTGCTCGCGTTGTAGCCCAAGCGGGCCTCTAACTCACAACGCTCCACCTACCTCAGCCTCCTGAGTGCTGGGATTAAAGGCGTGCACCACCATGCCCGGCTTTCATGCTGTTTTTATCACTGTACCTTTTAAGTATAACTTGAAGCCCTGGATTATGGTGCCTTCTGCTTTGCTATTCTTACCCAAGATTGCTTTTGCTACTCTGGGTCTCTTCTGGTTCCATATGAATTTTAGGATTGTTTTCTCTAGTTCTATAAGGAATGCTGTTAGTATTTTGATTGTGATTGTATTAAATCCATATGTCAATGTCAGGAGTATGGGCATTTTGATGATATTGGTTCTACCTATCCCAGAACAGGAGGCATCTTTCTATTTTCTGTTCTCTTTAGCCTGCTCCAACTGGCTTGAACCACCGGTGGTACAGGCATGACTTCCCTATCAGATAGCTTGTGCCACTGGTGGTACAAATGGATCTAATTTCTTTTATTAGTCTTTTTATTAATAAAATTCATGAAAAGTCACCTGATGGGACAGCCATGCATATATCACTGGTGGTTCAAATCATCCAGCAACAAGACATACAAATTACAGCCCCGTGGTGAACATGTTAATCTCTTTTTTCAGGGCACTGTAGTTTTCATTGTAGAGGTTTTTTGCTCCCTTGGTTAGCTCAAGTTCAAGGTATTTAATTTTTCTCAATGCTTTTGTGAATTGTAGTGTTTTCCTAATTTCTTCTTTAGTGAGTTCATCACTAGCATACAGGAATGCTGTTGATTTCTATGTGTTGATTTTGTATCCTGCTAAACTATTGGATTTGGTTATTAATTCTAGAAGTCTTGTTGGTGGAATTTTTTGGGTCTTCTATGTAGAGGGTCATGTTTTCTACAAATAATAATTTGATTTCTTCCTTTCCTATACATATCCCTTTTATTTCTTTCTTTTGCCTGATTGCTCTGTCTTATGTTTCAGTAGTTTTTTCAACAACGGTGACAATAGTAGACATCCTCATCTTGTACCTGGTTTTAGAGAGAAATATTTTAGTTTTTCCCAATTTAATATGGTGCTGGTCATGGGTTTGTCATAAATGGCTTTTATCAGAATGAGATAAGGTCCTTCTATGCCTACATTTTTTGGAATGTTTATCATAAATGGATGTTGGATTTTGTCACAGACTTTTTCCTGGGATATTCTTAGATGGTAGTGTTTTGTTTTATTTTGTTACTAGCATTTCAATTTCTCTGCCTGTTGTTGGAGTGTTCAGGGTTTTTATATCTTCTTGATTCACTTTTAGTAGTTCATATGCATCCAGGAATTTATTCATTTCTTCTGAATTTTCCAATTTTCCAGTTTCTTAAAGTAGTTACTAATAATCTTCTGATTTTTGGTGGTACCACTGTAATTTCAACATTTTCATTTCTAATTGCAGTGATTTGTTTTTTTCTTTCATTTTTTTGATAAGATTAGCTAAAGCTTTACATACTTTGTTTATTTATTCAAAGAACCAGCTATTTGATTCATTGATTCTTTACCTTTTTTAGTCTCAATTTCATTAATTTCTGCTCTGAAGTTTATTTGGAGTATTCCTATTTTTCTAGGACATTGAGGTGCATCATTGGGTTATTTATTTGAGGTACTCTGTTTTTGTGATGAGATTCACAGCTATAAACTTCCCTCTTAGGACTGTTTTCATTGTATCCCATGAGTTCTGGTATGTTTTAGTTTCATTATTGTCTTATTTTAGGAATTGTTTAACTTATTCCTTGATTTCTTCTATGACCTATTGATTACTCAAGAGGGTATTGTTTATTTCCATGTGTTTGCATAATTTCTGTGGTTTCTTTTGGCATTGATTTCTAGTTTCATTGTACCATGATCTGATAATATATATGGTATAATTTTGGTTCTTTTGCATTTGTTTAAGTATGTTTAATGGGCTAAAGTTCTAATTTGGAGAAAGTTCCATGTGGTGCTAAGAAGAATATTTATTTTGTTGTTGGGCAGAACTATAGATATGTGTTAAATCCATTTGTTTTAAGGTTTGATTCAACCCTGTTACTTCTTTGTTGATTTTTTTTTCTCAGTTGATGTGTCTATTTGGAACACTGGGGTATTGAGGTCCCCCACTATAACTGCATTTGTGTTTATCTGATTATTTATGTCCAGTAGTGTTTGTTTTATGAAGTTGGGTATGCCAGTGTTTGGTGCATATATTGTTACCTTTTCCTGTTGAACGCTTCCCTTAACCAATATGAAGTGACCTTATTTGCCATATCTGATTGTTTTAGCTAGTGGTCTACTTTGTCTGGAAATAGAATAGGTACCCCTGCTTGTTTTCAGGTTGCCTTTACATGCAATATTGTTTTCCATTCTTTGATTCTTCATCTGTGAATTTCTTTTTGGATTAAATGTTTTTCTTCTGTAATGCAGCATGTTGTTGGTTTTGTTTCTTGATCCTTTCTGCCAAACTGTATCTTTTGATTGGAGAATTAATACCATTCAACTTTGAGGGTTATTGCTGAAAGGTATTGACTTATTCCTCCCATTGTATTATGTTTCTGTTGCTGGTTTCCTTTTCTCCCTTCTGTTTAAATGTTCACCCTGCATAATGTATTCATTTTATTAGGCTTTCTGGCATCATTGACTTTAATGACTCTTTCTAGGATACTCTTGAGAATTTTTGGTAGTCATTAATTTCTTAATGTGTTCTTTGTCATGGAAATGTCTTATTTCTCCATCAATTTTGAAAGTTAGTTTTGCAGGATCTACAAGTCTAAGTTGGAAGTTGTTTTATTTTACGGCTTGAAACACCTCACTCTAAGCTATAGAAAATTTGAAAGAAAAAGAATGGGAATATCTATATCTATATCAATATATTTAACAATAACAGAAAGTAAGCGTTTCCATATTAATATAAGATGAATATCAAAAATAAGAGAAAATAACGAGATAGGAATATAATATATGATAAAAGGGTCCATCCACCCAGAAGACAAAGCAACCTTAAATGTATATGCACCAAACAACAGAGCTGTTTGTGGAGCAAAATATGTGATACAAAAACACAGAACTGAACGAATAATGAAAAATCTACCACTGTAGTTGGAAATTTCAACACTGTTCTCTCAACAACTGAGAAATCAACTAGACTAAAAATCAGAAAAATATAAATCTCAAAAATGCCATCAACTAATAGTATCTAATTAGCATTTATAGAATCAGCAGAAGACACATTTTTCCATGTACGCATGAAACATACAGCAAATAGACCACATTTTGAACCATAAAATAAACCTTAACAAATTTAGAAAAATTAAAACTGTACCTACTGTGCTTTTTCTTTTTTACTGTAATGGAGTCAAGTCAGAAATTGATCACAAAAAGGTAACAAGAAAATATCCACACACTTATAAACTAAACATACTTCTACATAAATCTGTGGGTCAAAAGGGAAGCCTTGGGAGAAATTTTAAAAATTGTTTGAATTTAATTGAAACTTAAAATGCAGTATTTCAAAATTTGTGAAACACAGCAAAATCCAAACTGAGAGAGAAATTTTTATCACTGAATTATACATTAGGAAAGAAAACAGTTCTCAAGCCAGTAAACACTAACCTCAAGAACATAGAAAAGAAGAACAAAATGAACACACAGGAAGCAAAAAGAAGAAAATAATAAAGAGAAAAAATAATGAAATTATAAAGAGGAGAGAAAATGAATCAAACTAAAAGTCATGCCTTTGTAGAACAATAAAATTAACAGAATTTTGGCAAAACTGAACAAAAAGCAAGAGTAAAAAAATTACCAATATTAGAAAAAAAACAGTAATATTCTACAATCCTGCAGACATCAAAATGTTAACATGTCTATATACATAAGTTAAACAACTTATTTAAAATTCCTTAGAAAACAACAACTCTGCATCTGATTCAGTATAAATATAGATAGTAACTCTATATATGCTAAGGAAATTAAATTTGTAACTTTAAAACTCTCCAAACAGAAATCACTAGAGAATTCTACCAAACTTTTAAAGAAAAAGTAATGGCACATATACACAATCTCTTCCATGATATAGAAGTACAGAGAATACTTCTCAATACATTTTATGAGGCTAATATTACCCTGGTACCAAAACCAGAAAAATACTGTACAATAAAGCTAAAGACCAATATCATTTATAAATATACATGCAAAATTAATAATCAAATATTAACAAATAGAAGTCAGCAATATAAAGGAATGACATACTATGATCAAGTGACATTTATTCCAGTCCTACAAGTCTGGTTCAGTATTCAAAAACTAAACAATGTAAACCACTGTAATAACAGGCTAACCAAGAAAAATAAAATGATCCTATTATTTGATGCAGAAAAAATGTTTAACAAAATTCAACATCCATTCATATTAAAATCTCTCAGCCAGAAATGGTGGCACACACCTGTAATCCCAGCACTCATGAGGCTGAGGCAGGAGGAGTGCCATGAGTTTGAGGCCAGCCTGGACTATGTAGTGAATTCAAAGCTAACCTGGACTACATAGTGAGACTCTGTCTCAAAAATAAATAAATAAATAAATAATCTCTCAGCAGACGGGAAGCAAATAGAACCATCATCAGTTTGACAAAGGGCATCTACCAGAAAACCTCCAGCTAACATTATACTTAATGGTGGAAATCTGAGCGATTTTACTGGAAGATCAGGAAGAAGGGAAAGATGTTCATTTTCACTGCTTTTTTTACTCATCATTGTCCAAGAAGTTCGAGCCAGTACACTTATGTCAGAAAAAGAAAAGGCATACAGATTAAAAAGGAAGAAACGAAACTTTCCTTTTCAGAGAGTATGCTGCTCTATATAGAGAATCCTAAGGAAACTACTTTTAAAGCTCCTGGAATTAACAATGTGTTCGGCAAAATCACAGTATACAAGATAAATATTTACACATCAAGTGTTTTTCTGTATATTAGCAATGAACACATAGACACCAAAATTTAAAATATACCACTTATTATTGCTCAAGAAAATCTCTACTTATAAATCTAATAAAATATGCATAAGACTTACATGCTGAAAACTATAAAATGCTGATGGATGAAATGAAAGAATAAATGATGAGTGAATGAAGGGTGATGCATACCATGTTTGTGAATTTGAATACTCAACATAATAAAAATATCAGTTCTGTTCAAACTAACATACAGCTTTGGCATAGTTCCTCTCAAAATTCAAAATCTAAGCAAGATTTTTGTAGTTTTAAATTTTACCTTTACAGTTTGGTTTAGTTTGGTTTGGTGTGGTTTGGTGTGGTGTGGTTTGGTATGGTATGGTGTAGTGTGGTTTGGTGTGGTGCGATGTGGTTTGGTGTGGTGTGGTGTGGTGTGGTTTGGTATGGTGTGGTGTGGTTTGGTTTGGTTTGGTTTGGTTTGGTTTGGTTTGGTACTGGAGATTGAATCCAGAGCTACAATCCCGGTCTTTTATTTATTTCTTTATTTTGAGACAGAGTCTTGCTAAATTACCTAGGCAGGACTCAAACTTGCAATCCTTTTGGCTCATATCTTGCAAAAAGAATTTAAGTAGCCAGGCGTGGTGGCGCACGCCTTTAATCCCAGCACTGGGCAGGCTGAGGTAGGAGGAGTGTTGTGAGTTCGAGGCTGGCTTGGGCTACATAGTGCAACCCTGCCTCAAAATCTATGTCCGGGAGTTTGACTCAGCAGTTTAAAGCCTGCACAGCAGGAGCAAGGTTGTGAGTTCAATCTCCAATGCGATCAAAAAAAAAAAAAAAAGAATTTAAGCAAAGGCCTCATCAATCATCCCTAGGCAGAATCAACCTCAGTACCTCAGTGCCTCTGTGATCGCTGTTCCCTCAGTCAAGACTTCTCTGGGTTTTCCATGGCTGTTTCTTTCCTGTCAGTCCGTGAGGTCAAGGGTTTTTATTGTTGCTGTTTCTGTGCTTCTAGCGCCTAGGAAAAACATCTTGCAGATTATCTGTGCTCAATATATAGATGAAGAATAGCAGAATATGAGAAGGGTAGGGTCCTGGATAATGCCATAGACTCGGCACCTTCACCAACAGAAGTCTGTTTTTACACCATTCTGAATGTGTACACGTCCAAGATCAAGGTCACAATTATTGGTTTCTATTGAGGGTTCTCTTCCTGGATTATAGGTGGCAGCCTTCTTGCTATGTCCTCACTTGGTAGAGGAGAAGAAGAAGCATTTTTAATTAGAAACAGGGTCTCACTAGGTTGCCCAGGCTGGGCTTGAACTTTCGATCCTCATGCCTCAGCATCCCAGAGTGCTGGGATTATAGGCATATGCCCCCACTGCCCAGCTAGTTTTATCCAAAATTTACACAGAAAGTCAAAGGAATTAGAGTTTCTAAAATAATTTTGAAACAGCAGAATATGTACATCTACAGTAACCAAGACTGTATAATATTGGCAGAGAGATAGACACATAGATCATTAGAACAGCAAGGTCCCATAGTATACCTACATAAATGTGGCTAACTGATTTTTTAAAGGTACAAATGAAACTTAAGGGGAGAAAGATAGATTTGTAATCAAATGGTGATGGAGAAATTACACGTCCTTGGACCAAAGTTTTCTTGCAGTAGCTAAGGTTTTTCAGAGAAATAGGATCAATAGCGTGTGTGTGCATGTGTGTATGTGTGCACATATGTGTGTGTGTCTTGAAGGAAGAAGAGAGGGAGGAAGGGAGAGAGGGAAGTTGAGAGGCAGAAAGAGAGGGACAGAGAGAGACAGAGAGAGAGACACAGAGATACAGAAACAGAGACAGAGAGAGAAAGAAGGAGGAGGAAGAGAAGAAAGAAGGGAGATTGGGAGAGATTTAAGGAATTGGCTCAAGGGATGTTAAAAAATGACAAATTCAGATCTGTACTATAGGTCAGTTAAATGTAGCCCCAGGAAGAAGAGTTGATGTCGCAGCTTGAGCTTGAAAGCAATTTGCTGGTAAAATTCCCATGCCTTGGGGACGTGGGTCTCTTTCTTGAGGCCTTCAACTGATTGGATAAGGCCCACCCACATTACGAAAGGTAATGTCTTCCACTCCAAATCTACCAATTTAAACGTTAATCTCATTTTAAAATCAGCTTCACAGCAACATCCATGTTTGTTTGACCACATATCTCCACCACGGCCTGGCCAACTTGATAAATAAAATTGGCGATCACAAACCTTGACCTCGATTCCACACTTGAATAAAAATTAACTGAAAATGTAC
Organism: Dasyprocta punctata; assembly: GCA_004363535.1. Classification (NCBI taxonomy): domain Eukaryota; kingdom Metazoa; phylum Chordata; class Mammalia; order Rodentia; family Dasyproctidae; genus Dasyprocta; species Dasyprocta punctata. The sequence continues at coordinate 8,843 of RJWM01011660.1, read as the reverse complement.
AATGGACCTAAGTGCAAAAACTATAGAACTTGAAAAAATGAACAGGAAAATGTCTTCAGGATCCAGGGCTTAGACAAAATGGTTTTAGACTTTATACCAGAAGCACAGTCCATAAAAGGAAAAAAATCAATAAATCAGACCTAATCAAAAATGTAAAATTTTTGCTGTATGAAAGACCCTATTCAAAGATGAAAATAAAAGCTACAGAATGGGAGAAAATATTTGCAAACCACGCAACCAATTAGTGTCTTGTATCTAAAATATGTGAAGATCTTTATTAAAAGAACAACAATAAAAAAATCCAATTAGAAAATGGGCAAAGGACATGAAGATACATTTTACCAAAGAGGAAATATGGTTGGTAAAGACAAGAAAAGAGGTTCACCATCATTAAATATGAGGAAAATGCAAATTAAGACCACAATGACATATCACTACGTGCCTGTTAGAGCAACTGAAATTTGAAAAACAGTCACAATATCAAACGCTGAGAAGAATGTAGAGAAATCTTTCAGACATTAATGCTGGGAACATAAAATGCTATAAAAACACACTAGAAAACAGTTTAGCAGTTTCTCACAAAAGTAAACATGCAATTACCATAGAACCTAGTAATCACACTCCTGGGCATTTATCCCAGAGAAATGAAAACTATGTCCGCACAAAATCTTGTACATGAATGTTTATAGCAGTCTTATTCTCAACAACAACAAACAAATCTGAAACAACAAGAATGTCCTTTGATAGGTGACTAGTTAAACAAACTGTGGTACAATAAAAAGGAATGAACAACAAATTGAATGGACCTGAAGGATATCATTCTGAGGGGCAAAATTGTTTGCTCAAAGACCTCCGCCCCTGGCTTCCCCACCATTCCAAACATTCTCCTTTCAGTTCCTCAGGAATCAAAAGACAATTTGGCAAAATGAAGCATCCCAGAAGATTTCAGTTTTGTGGCAGTACATGAGAAGTAGCTATCTCTAAGGCTAGGTTTCTTAAATATTATCGTTATCAGCCCACATCTCCAAGACATGTGCACATTCCCAAGATGAGAGGGTTTTTATGCAATGAAATTCCTGCCCCTTGACTCATTTTTTTTTTAAATGCAAGATACAGATCCACTGACCTGTGCTCAGATGAGGGAAAAGGGGTGATGGCTGATAACAGCAGAAGGAAAAGAGTATCAGGAAAGAGGGGAAGACAAAGCTGCCATGCAGAAAGAGGACTGTGCCCATCTGGGCTCCAGCTCAGGAGTGCCGACGTTGGCCATTCCACTGCATGCTTGCGAGTGTCCCCATCTGCAACCCCAACTAGGAGTATGACAGCTGATATGGAAATGGCTCTTCCTTAGAAAGGCCTTGCCAGACCCCATGACTAGGTTAGAGCCCTCTATTACACATTTTTGTTATTAGCATTTTGTATGTTATTAGTGTATCTTAGTTATACTGATAGTGGGTTTTGTTTGGTACATTTGTATATGCATATAACACTGTTTTCACACCATCCATTGCTCCCCTTTCCTGCACTCTCCCCAGGGCCCTCTCTTCTCTAATCATCTCCTTTCTAACTTTCCTGACATCTCTTTTTTCCTCTCTCTGTTTTTTTAGATTTCATATATGAGAGAAAACACGTGATGCTTGGCTTTCTGAGTTTGGCTTCTTATAACACTTGAATCTAACCTTTGTATCATTTATCATAATTATAATCACATGTCTTTGAGATGAACTATTTAATGTTAAATAATGAAGTGTGTGCATCTATTTAATGTCTGTCTCCCATTTGGGACTATAAAATCTGTGACTGTCTTCGTTTCCTTTTGTGCAGTACCTAACACAAACAAGGTGTCCAGTGCAGATTTGTTGGACAAATGAATCAAGCATAGTTACTTAAAATCATATTAAAGAAAATAAACTTCAATTTGTATTTCTCTTCTCTCTTAAGCGGGAAAACATTGACCTAACCCACTTATTACATTACATATAAAAATAAGGGGGTCGACACTCATGTGTCCATCACTGGAAGGGGGAAAAGGTTCTTCCCACCCACAAAGGATCCCTCAGAAGGATCAAGTAAAGCCCAGGGCTTCATGGAGACATTTGGTAGGTTAGTGTGCTGGTGCCTACTCAAGCTAATTAAGGACTAGTACATAACAAAAAAAAATCATAGTTTGTATTACCTGTATTCATTTCTGCTTAACAGAGGAGCGTCCACTTTGGGCTTGGACATTCAGGCCCAAGTGTTCTTCTTATGCTTCTGCAAGTTTCCTAGTAGCTGTCACTCATATTGGAACCCTTCCTTCCAGCCAATTAGGAAGCATGGATTTCTCCAGGGAGAGAGACTGGGGGCTGCCCATGTTTAGGAGCTGGTGCATTTCAGGTACAAGTCCAACCTGTGCAGTTCTTCACGCGTGAGCCTTTTTTCTCAGTATTCTGTGACTCAGCTTCCAGCGTCTGCCCTCCCACCCCCAGCATCCTCACTCTCATCCCTTTAGAGGTACAAGGTTCTTCCCAGCTAAGGTCCACAGTCAATCCCCAAGTCACAGTACAAATCACTCTCCTCGGAGCCACCTGACACCAGGGCTGGTGCTCAGGCCTCCTTTGTTCGCATGCTCTGTATTACTTGAATTCACTTTTCTCCCTGGGCTCCCACTGAGTAAACTTTTTTCCCAAGTTGCCCTTCTACTTTCCGCTGCTCTTGATTGAGTCAATGCCTTCTCCCAAGTTTCTCTTTACTTACTCCTGCTTGTGTTTTCTCCATCCTTAAGTCTCTGGACTCCCCTCCCCCATTGCCATCATGCTCTGGTTTGATCCTTTTCTTCACAGGATCCTCACCTCACATCTGTCCTGCTCCTGCTCCCTGTCCCTAGGGTTGGCCCTTTGCCCACCAGCAACTTGAACTGGATTGCTGAAATCACCTCAGTGTCCACTGCGCACACAGGACAGAGGAGGAGTTCTAGGGAGAACAGGGTGTGTGCGAACTTGTTCCTTGTATCTACCTGTATTTTGGTACCCATGGGTGACTATTGTTTATAATACTTTGTTATATATTTTGTACAAAACTAGAAGAGAGAAATCTGAAGTTTCCCAGTACACACACACACACACACACACACAAATGATAAATATGTAAGGAGATGGAAATGCTAATTATCCTGATTTAAAATATGTACATATTTTAATTATTAAAAAACAATTAAAATTTTAAAATTTAAAGTGTGAGATACACCAGGCTTAATTCCAGCTTTCGGGAGGCTGAGGCAGGAGGATCACTATGAGTTCGAGGCCTTCCTGGGATACATAGTGAGTTCAAGGCCAGCCTGAAATACATAGTGAGACCTGTCTCAAAAAAAAATTTGTTATAAAGTTTCAAAATACAAATTAAAGGAAATGCCCTAAAAAATTTTAAATAAATTTTTCAAAAGGAAGCACTGGATGTGGTGGCACACTCCTGTTATCCCAGCACTCGGGACACTGAGGCAGGAGGATGGCTGCCAGTTGAAGGCCAGCCTGGGCTACATAGTGAGTTCAAGGCCAGCCTAAACTCCGTAGTGAAACCCTGTCTCAAAAAGACAAAAGTAAATAAATAAATAAAATTTAAGATACAAATATTACCAAGTTTTAAAATGAGCATAGTTTTCAGCAAAGCAGCTAGAGCTGGGGGTAGTTAACCAAATCATAACCAAAGAAAGTCTATTCAAGGGCATTTTACTGTATAACACTTTCCTATATGCATACTTTTCGTAAATGAACCTTATTCCAAGTACTCCAAGAAAGAGTACAAGCAGCAGAACCTTAGAAATTGGGTTTCCCTAGCGTCAACTACATTTTTTTTTCTAGACAAGGAGGAAAACCGTCCCAGTTCGTAAAAGCAAGAAATATGTTGACAGTTGCTTTCTTCTGCACAAAACTTGCCCTTTTTTTATAGCTTAGAGGTTAGAAAGGAAAAGGAAAGAACAACAACCTTGATTTTAATCCCCTTTCCCTCCCCACCCTTCAAACTTCATTAAAACCTAGCAAGTCTCATAAATAACCTGAAGATGCCTGTGCACCCTGGCAGAGGGCATCCTAGAAGCTCGGGAATAGTGGGAGATAAAAGAGAATGGGAAAGATTTCGTGGCGCCTGAGCCTGCCACTCCCACAGTGGTTCAGGAGAATGGAGAAATGTAAAGGGTTCGCCATGTAGCTCAGTTGCAGTGCACTGGCCTCTCCTACCCCTTCCTGGAGCATCTAGCAGGATCCTTCCTAAGCAGGGTCCACAGGGGAGGCCTCAGGAGAGAATTTCTGGCTTCCATAGGGGAGAGAAGCAGCCCTGGAGTTCACTTTATCTGGCCTCAAGTCCTAGTCACTTACTAGAATGTGACCTGCATGGGCAAGTCATCTACACTCCACTCTCAGTTCCTCCCTCCAACAGTGGGGATCATAGCAGTGCCAACCTCTGAGCCTTGAGAAGATTAAATGGGGCAAGACTCATGAAGCCCTAAGTACAGCGCCCACCATAAACTGTCAGTGCTCTATAAATGTCAGTGGCTAGAAAGAGGAGCGGGAGGGAGTGATGAGGTGACTTCAGATTTTCCTGAGCAAATGGGGCCCACCGCAGTCTATGGCCTTTACTTGCCACTGCCTTGCCCAGTTCAATCCTAGGGTTGCTTTGCCGCCGCTGCGCCTCAGGTTTAACAGCTGAGACTTTGTTCCCCCACTCACAGGTGTGCTGCGCTGCGCACCTGGGGGGAATACTGCTCTTCCCCCTTCCCCTGAAATTGTCAAATGGCTTTAGGGAGAGTGCGGTGCTTTTTTTTATTTTTTTCAGATGAAGCTTACGTTGCATTTGCTCACAGTGGATTTTCAAATATAGAAAATGATGAGCTTGTTTACTAAATAAACGTGTTGTGTCTGGGTCCATTTGTCATCTCCTCCCTTTGCTGATGCCCTTTTCCCCTCCCCTGGCTGCAGGCTTCAAAAGCGGGGTGGGCCATGGGGTAGGAAAACGCAAGTTGTTGGTCTTCTCGGACCAACAAATTATTTACAGAGCTCAAGATTTACAGTCAGGAAGGATTTTTTTTTTACAGAAATGGGCAAATCCTAGATGTTCCCTATGTATATAAACCTCCTCTCTAACAGTTATGAAAGGACATTTTAAACTTTAAATGAGAGCCCTGTTGGCAGTACATTCTCAATGCTAAATTCCATCAAAACATTGTATTGAGGGGAAAGCGGTCACATGGAATTGCGAACCTAGAGTCCCAACTACTCCCCAGTAGTGCCATGACTCAAGAAGCAAGCAAAGATCCTTCTTTATACCCCCTGTTCACTCCCCCAACTCTTTGTGCATCAGGCGCCCAAGCAGGTTAACACACGCAAAGGGCTAGAATTCAACCAAGGGTCAGGTCGCGTCGGGCAGCTCCCTACTGAAGTCCAAGTTTGAATTCTGCTCCCCATAGAAGTAGTTCTCTCCCCGCAGCTGCTCTCCACCAGCTGCCTAATCAGCTGCCATTAAGCCAAAATTACTCTTCCCTCAGGATCTCCACCTCAGCATGTTATAAACACATTCCCTGAGGCTCATTCGCTGACCCATTAGGTGGAGTTACCCACAAAGAAAGTCAACTCTGGGTTTTTCCAGTATTTTTTTTTTATTTTAGCAGTTAAAGGGCAACTTATAGATATCCCTCACTCTCAGCACATGTGGAAAGAGATAAAAGTTTGCTGAGTCAGATCCGCAGAACCAGATCCAGCCAGAAATGATGTGAATGTGGAACCAATCAAGAAGTTACATGTGTTAGAAAGGTCTGGTTTAATGGTTCTCTGCAAAAAAAAAAAAAAAAAATTTAATTCTAAACTGCTGCATGCAGGGTGGAATAATCACCCTCTTTTTCCAACTCCTAGTTGTTTTTATTGGGGAGAAGACATTCTGCCTGTTTTTATGTGTCATTTGCAGAAGTTGTGGGTGTGAAATGAAGGCTAGCAGCTCTCCAGGAACAAGAGGTAAAGAATCAAGGATTCAGGATCCAAATGGTTGTTGCCTCTGTGGTGAGAGGTTGTCACATAGGCAGTTAATTAAACATATATTAATTTTCCAGCAATTTAGTATAAAAATCAGCACATCAAATAAAATATTTAACACCCCAGAAAACCCAAATGTGTATTCTGCATGTGTGTAACTTCAGTGGTATTTTTATGGGAGGAAACTTTATTTGAAACAAATGTCAGAACAGAAGTTAAGCTTATCAGGGCCGGGAGTTTGGCTCAGTGGCTTAAGCGCCTGCCCTGGCAGGCACAAGGCTGTGAGTTCAATCCCCGGTGCCGCAAAAAAAAAAAAAAAAAAAAAAAAAAAGAAGTTAAGCTTATGAAGGGCACCAAGAAACCCATGGCATGTGAGGTTTTTACATGCTGCGCATCAAAAGCATAACCCTCAGCATCAGACCCTTCAGTGGTCAGCATGCGTGTTCGATGCTCGCATTCATCCACCTGTGTGCGCAGGTGTCTTTGCTCATTTGAAAACCCTTCAGAGCAAAAAACCTAGTAGACATATTGCTTACATGTGTTCAGTGAGAAGTGGAAGCAGCCTCATCAATCCATCATCTGACACCACTGCTTGGTCTCAAGACCAGGAGGGAATCTCAGAATGATGGATGAATTTATATCTGGATGGCCCTGGAGGAGCCTCCCACGACCAGCATTAGAATGAAGCTCAGTTTCTGTCCACAGCTCAGAAATTCAGGTCCTCTGAACCCAAAGTGAGGACTCCCCAAGCTTCTATCTGGGTATCTTAGAGGGATATGTAGGGTGTTACACTGACCTTCACAAAAGGAAAGAGAGAGTTGGGGTTGATCACAATCCATAGCTGGAGCTGGGGGATAGATGTCACAGAGGCATCGTCATGCAGTTTACTGACACTGTCATTTCTTTCTCTTCCTTCCTGGGTGCCCGCCTTGTCTCTTTTTTGATTCCTTTGTACATATATTCTTCAGGTACTTGCTGAACACCTGTGTCAGGCATGAACAAGGGCAGGAGTATACAGAAGACGTTTGTTTTATATTCTCCCTCTCGATGGGTCTTCTCTCCTGCTCTTTCTCCCTATAATTCAGTGAAAACAGGGATGGAAGGAATAATATCCAAAATTCGTCCCTGTATGAGACATCTGTGTGAGGAGTTTCCAGCAACCCCCGGGAGAGACGCAGATTGATGGGAATCTACTTGGGACTAAATAGGGAGTAGAGGGAAGTAGGGGCGGATGGAGCACTGTAGCCAGGCTGTGTGCCTGAGCCTGTTCTGTAGCTCCCCATTTACGAGATGCTTCTTCTCTGCCAGGCCCTGGATGTGCAGTTTCTCATACCTCATTCCACCTCCCCATCTTATGAGGTCGCCATTATTATAACGCTCTCTGTTTTGTATCAGGAAACAAGCCAGGAGTGGAAAGGAACTTGCCTGTGGTCACACAGCTAGGAAGTGAGAGAGCCCCAAATAAAATGTAGGTCTGGATTTCTAGTTTACTTGAGAGTCTTTTTTGTATAAATGCCTGGGCAAAAGCAGGATAGTCTAGTAGTTGAGTGGCTCTGGTGTGTCAAGGGATACCTGGAATGAAATTGTACTGCTTTTTCTAACAAACTGTGTAACCTTGGCCATTTCTTTTTTCTTTCTTTTTTTTTCTGTGCAGATAGTTTATTGTACAAATTTTCACATAAGTTGAATTATTTTCCTGCTCTCACTAAGGTATTATTGTATTGTGATTAAAATACATAAAATGTACCATTTTGAAGTGTACAGTTCAGTAATATTAAGTACAGTGCATCGAGATGTTTGTATAATCACCATCCTTGTTCATTTCCAGAAATTTGTATTTTAACTTTTAGGAGGGTTAATAATTAAGAGAAAATAGGCTGGACTTAACTAATAGTAAGCGAGGATCTGAAATTACATGACTGAAAATTCAAATTGACACTAAGCCCCAAGACCCCACCTTATTTCCCTTACTTTAATATAAAATTCAAGGCCAAAGATAGTATAAAGTTAATTGTGGGTTAAGTCCTTTTTTTCTGGGCAAAAAGTATAGGGCCTTGATTAGGACAGGTCTTAGCCATTCCTTTTTAGCCCATGAGGGTCTGTTTCCTAGAATACATCCAAGCTTCTGGAAGCAGTGCATGTGAGTACATATACATGCACTGTTTTCTAGCCAGGCATGGTGGCGCACGCCTTTAATCTCAGCACTCAGGAGGCTGAGGCAGGAGGATTGTTGTGAGTTCGAGACCAGGCTGGGCTACAAAGTGAGTTCAAGGTCAGTCTGAACTACATAGGGAGACCCTGTCTCAAGAAATAGGGCCAGGAACTTAGCTCAGTGGCCTAAGTGCCTGCCTGGCAGACGCGAGGCTGTGAGTTTGATCCCTGGTACAAAAATAAAAAATAAAAAATAAAAAAACAAGCACTGTTTTCTTCCTGTGTACAGTGAAGATAATGGTAAGAATATGCCATAGGATTGTTATAATTATTAAATGAGACTATGAATATAAAAACTATTTAGATGCTCACATGAGTGTCCACTGTTAGTTATAGTTGAAATTATTATTATTTATATTTTCATTGCCCTAGCATTTAAAAAAATCAGATGTGGTTTAGAAATAAGCAAGAAAATAGATTAAGCCAGGTGTGGTGGTGCACGCCTTTAATCCCAGCACTCGGGAGGCTGAGGTAGGAGGAGCGTTGTGAGTTCGAGGCCGGCCTGGGCTACAACGCGAGTGCAAGGCCGGCCTGAGCTACACAGTGCGACCCTGCCTCAAAAAACCAGGGCTGGGAGTTTGGCTCAGTGGCTTAAGCGCCTGCCCTGGCAGGCGTGAGGTTGTGAGTTCAATCCCC